>CM077154.1:152928315-153051288 GCA_039583875.1 Platanthera guangdongensis
AAATACAAAAAATGAGCCGGTCGCAATCACGGTCTCTGATCGTCCATCCGACAATCAAAAAATATTGAAAATGTTCAACTTAGGCGCAATTGATCTCCATCAAGGCGGTTCATAATTTTTGGGTTGTAAGATCTCATGCAAAACCATAATTATATAATAGTGGCATAAGAATTATCATCAATATAAATGTAAACCAAATTGTTAAAGGTAAGAGTGATAGGAGGGCAAGAGGAGAGAAAGAGAGAGCATTGCGGGATAACAAACTTTTATCATACAAGCTGATGTAGGGGTAGGCTAGTGGTGCACAAAACCTACAACGCTAGGTGATCGTGCTAGGGTGACACGCTAATCCAAACTTATATGCGATGCGAAGATCAATGTTTCGACGAATGAATATAAGCAATTAAAATTTAGCGTCACACAGATATTAAAATAGAACAAACAAATATTTATTTTAGACAATATTTTAATGGCTTTACTCCGCTCGGAGGGCCAAAGCGAAGCGCGCGGCGAATGTTTCCTCGTGCAAATTATTAGAGCACCAAAACAAAGTCCACAAACAGGAATCGCAACAAGATATAATAAATCACCAAATGAAAATGTTGAATCAAATAGTAGAATACTACAAAAACTCACAAAGTAGAGGGCTGAACCGAGGCACTGAAGATTTGGAGGGCCGGATGTGTAGATCGGCGATCGGAGATGGAGCCGACGGCGTGAAGACGATGGTGGTGGCTGTCCTCGGCGGTAAAGGGTGAAAACGGGCAATAAAACGGTGGATGCGGCCTCGAATAAGTAGATCCGGGCCGGGGGGCGGGTAGATCCGCTATTTAGGGTCGGATCCTGGTAAAAATGAAAAGTTTGTGCAGTGAAAATAACGGATCGGGTGGCTATAATTCTAGATCTGAACTGATCTAGAATTTTTGGGCTATTAGGATGGTGGATCCACGGAGGGGATATGTGGGGGTAGTCGGCTAGGGCAAAGAGGCCCTTGGGGTGGCCGGATTTGGTAAGAGATGAGGGCTGGTCGGCCAGCAGTGGGGAGGGAACAAGAGGTGGAGGCGGCCCTGTAGCGGCGGTGGAGAGGCGGCAGGTTTGAGGGGAGGAGGCGGGTTGGGCGGCGGAAAAGGGGCAACATGCCGACTGTTTTTTGGGGGCTGGAATGGTGGTCTGTAGCGGGTGAAACGATGGATTGAGGCGTGGAAAATGAAGGTGGGGGTAGGGATTACCTTGGGGAGGAGTTTGGAGGCCTAGGAGTCGTCACCTAGGGTTCCACTGCGTCAGCACCGGGCAGGGATCGCGGGATTCCGGGATTCAATGTCTCCAAAATCTGCAATGTCTTGGTTCAGCCACTTAGACCAATATTTATAAGAAGAGAACAAATTAGGGCTTCACCGTCAACGGTTATGATTGGACGGTGGGATCGGCCACTAAATACATGAAAATAAACCCAAAAAAATAAACTAATATATGTTTCTGACTCGCGGCGATGTGTCGGACTCAACCGCGGAGTCCGATCGTCAATCCGGGCACGCCATATATGGTAAGTCGCCAAATCAGCCCCGAACGGGCCCAAAGCTCGTGCTCGTCTCTGCTCCACATCAATTTCCACGGCTTGAAAGGATTAGTCTCCCGATGAATTGGGATCAGAATTCTCTCGATGAATGCCAGGTACCACTCGAAGAGGTCCACCAGGAGTCGTCCAAGTGTCGTCGACGGAAGAGTGTCCTCGCCCATCAACTCCTCCCAACTGAAAAGTTGTCATCTCCGGTGAATGGAGACGGTCGTGCTGAAGTCGAAGTCCAGGGGCGAATCGATCAAGCTCTGTTGCAAGTATCCTAGTGTCAACTGCGTCGGGGCGGCCCCACCAATGTACCTAGTAGCGACAACGCGACCCATCTGAAGTAGAAACAAGCTGGTGGAATCTGAACTCTGTGATGCTCTCATCTCTCATCTCTCGAAAGGTGGGTCCCGGTGCGATTGGTGGTGTCGATGGTGAAACCAGAGAAGACGAGTCCCCAGGTGGGTGGGTGTCAACAGTGGGTAGACTGGAGTGGTCACTAAACGGTGGTGTCGTATGATGGTGGTAAGGTAACGACAGTGGGAGTGGGGGTGGCTGGGTATCTCCACTACTCGGGTCCACATACTCGTGAGGTTCGTAGTATGGAGTCAGATCCTCAACATTAAACACCAGGTGAATTTCCATACTAGTCGGGATATCGAGCCGGTAGGCATTTCTCCCAATGTGACTAATAACATAGTACGGACTCACTCTCCTACGCTTAACTTCTTGGCAGGCCCCGAAGGGAGCCTCTCGGGGCAGATTCGCACCATTACCCTTTTGTCTTCATTAAATTTTCGTTCTCGTCTTCGCTTATCTGCATGGACTTTATAATTTTCATTGCTTGTTATTATTTGTCAGCAAACCGACTCATGCAACTCAAGCAAATGTCGTGTAAAATACTCAGCAGACTCATGCAGGTAATGCAAATGATGCAAAGGCAACACGATAGACACGGTACAATTCTTACAGGAAATCTAATAATGTATGAGATGTCTCTAAAATGAGGTGGCCTATAGGGAGGTTTTTTCGGTGGAATGTAGACAAACTCATCCCGTGTGTGACGATCGCTCAGATGACCATGAGAGACAACTATACTAAAATACGGGCTCGTAATGAGCCAAATGTCTCTCGGGGAACGTAGCACATCAGGGGGGTCCCCAAGAGGTGTGTAAGAAAAGTCATCACGAATGAGACAACCACCTGAGTGACAATCGTGTACACCGACTAGAAGTCGTGACTCTAAAATATGGTGAGCGTCCCAGATAAGAAAGAACTCATCGGGTGTCTCAGCGGGTGGCGTGTCCCAAAATTCATCCAGAGTGTGAGGCGTCATAAGGTAGGTCCTCACAATATGAGTATACTCAAATGGACTCAAGGTAGGCCCTACATATGTCACGCTCCACTCAATGTCCCTTCTCTGGGGCAAGGCCAGAGATGATAATGAAAGAGGCGTCATACCTGAGTGACTCACCTGAGTCTCAACCTCACCAAGATGTGGCGGATCATCAGGAAGCTCAACAGGGGGCTCGTCATAGGGCTCGTCACTAAGGTCAAGATCCTCCCGATGAGTACAATCGAAAGGGGTAGTGTCTCTGTGCATGGGTGACATAGCCACTACGAGATCAACACCAAGCTCTGAGCTCTCGATCGTAACGTGGCTCAGGGTAATGCCAAGGAAAAAGTGACATAGACATACGCTCAAGAATGGGTCTGTCGGTGCGGTGTCAAGACAAGAGTCTAGGGTATGAGTGTCAATCAACCCCGGACATACCAAAAGTGGAGGTGTGGGTGAGGGGCACAACACTGCAGACTCAATAGCTCGTTCTGGATCACCCTCCGTCGGAGTCACAAGAGACGGGTCAGAAACAAGAGATAGGTCACTCACGGGGCTAAGCATCTCGCTGGGGTGAGAGCAATCTGTATCAGGTATCACTTCCGTCGTGAGTGGTAGGGCAGTGGTAGGCACCGCGGTGACCTCAGTATGAGAAGGACTCGTACTGCGGAGGTCAAGGGAGGGTCCAACCAACCAACTATGGCGGATCTCAAAGATTGTTTGTAATGAAGGGCAAGCTGATACGTCTGCTTGAGGGACTTCGAGCTATGATAAACCACCTCAGTACGAATGTCAGATCGAAGCCCAGACCGGAATCTGCAAGTGGTCATGGTTGAGTCCTCTCGGATATCTCTCCTCACTACCAACTCATCAAAGCAATCCATGTACTCAGCGACAGACATGGATTCTTGTTGAAGGGAAAATAATTGGTCGAGCAAGCGACTACAATATGATGAAGGTATGTACCTCTGACACAATGTACGCTTCATGTCCATCCAACTAGTGATGCGACGAAGACGGTCTCGCTCGCGGGTCCTCTCAACGCTAGCTCAATATGTCTCTGTCTGATCTAAAAGTCTAAGTTTCGCAAACTTAACGTGACACTCACCGAATAACTCAAAATGATCAAAATAATACTCAATATCCACGAGCCAATAACTGAAAGACTCGGGACTCGATGAGCCGTCAAAGGAATGAGAAACTGTACGAAACTGACTCTCAAGATCTCTCTCAAAGTAACGATCCTCATAATAGTCATCCCTAAGGTAATCGAGTCGAGTCGAAGGATCAACACGATCTGTTCGCGAGCAAGGATATGAACGACGACAATCATCATATTGATCGTCTCTGTCATAGTGAGATTGTGTCGGTGGGTTGACACGATCTCGAGAAGTAGTGTGCCGCAGACGATAATAATCATCAAGATAACGTGAGGATTTCTCTGAAGTCGCTCTATGAGATTGGGTATAGGCGGACTCAGAATCCCCAAGGTGAGGAGAGGAACGACGACAATAATTAGTCATGGATGAACCTAAATACTTTATATGACCTACCACTACAAAGCATGCAAATGGCCCAACCTCCCTCTGATACCAAAATGATGTAGGGGTAGGCTAATGGTGCACAAAACCTACAACGCTAGGTGATCGTGCTAGGGTGACACGCTAATCCAAACTTATATGTGATGCGAAGATCAATGTTTCGACGAATGAATATAAGCAATGAAAATTTAGCGCCACACATATATTAAAATAGAACAAACAAATATTTATTTTAGGCAATATTTTAATGGCTTTTCTCCGCTTGGAGGGCCAAAGCGAAGCGCGCGGCGAATGTTTCCTCCTGCGAATTATTAGAGCACCAAAACAAAGTCCACAAATAGGAATCGCAACAAGATATGATAAATCACCAAATGAAAATGCTGAATCAAATAATACAATACTACAAAAGCTCACAAAGTAGAGGGCAGAACCGAGGCACTGAAAATTTGGAGGGTCGGATGTGTAGATCGGTGATCGGAGATGGAGTTGGGGGCGTGAAGACGATGGCGGTGGCTGTCCTCGGCGGTAAAGGGTGAAAACGGGCAATAAAACGGTGGATGCGGCCACGAATAAGAAGATCCGGGGCGGGGGTGGGTAGATCGGCTATTTAGGGTCGGATCCGAGCAAAAATGAAAAGTTTGTGCTGTGAAAATAACGGATCGGGTGGCTTTAATTCTAGATCTGGACTGATCTAGAATTTTGGGGCTATTAAGATGGTGGATCCACGGAGGGGTTATGTGGGGGTAGTCGGCTAGGGCAAAGAGGCCCTTGGGGTGGCCGGATTTGGTAAGAGATGAGGGCTGGTCGGACAGCAGTGGGGAGGGAACAAGAGGTGGAGGCGGCCCTGTAGCGGCGGTGGAGAGGCGGCGGGTTTGAGGGGAGGAGGCGGGTTGGGCGGCGGAAAAGGGGCAGCAGGCCGGCTGTTTTTCGGGGGCTGGAATGGCGGGCTGCAGCGGGTGAAACGATGGTTTGAGGCGTGAAAAATAAAGGTGGGGGTAGGGATTACCTTGGGGAGGAGTTTGGAGGCCTAGAAGTCGTCACCTAGGATTCCACGGCATCGGCACCGGGGAGGGATCGCGGGATTCCGGGATTCAATGTCTCCAAAATCTGCAATGTCTTGATTCAGACACTTAGACCAATATTTATAAGAAGAGAACAAATTAAGGTTTCACCATCAACGACTATGATTGGCTGATGGGATCGGTCACTAAATACATGAAAATAAACTCAAAAAAATAAACTAATATATGTTTCTGACTCGCGGCGACGTGCCGGACGCAACCGTGGAGTCCGATCGTCGATCCGGGCACGCAATATATGGTAAGTCGCCAAATCAGCCTCGAACGAGCCCAAAGCTCGTGCTCGTCTCTGCTCCGCATCACAAGCCTAGTTCCAATTAGTAGCTAGATTCATTTTCTAATCTTATTATTATGACAAATACCGATAAGTCAACCAATCGTTCTCACTGTTTGGTCACAACAAGAAATGCAATACTTCAATAGTTCTAAATCTAATCTGTATGTGCTTTGGTCGTCTTTCTGCCATGCTAATCGCATTCCTTACAAGAAGTTCTAAATTTGGAATTGATTCGCTTTAATTTGAGAATTTAGTTTTTCGAGAAATGATATCAATTTCAAACCAAGAATCAAACCATAATTGTATCAAGTTGATAAAATATGAATATGGATCGTTTACATAATTACTCACTTCAGGTTAGGTTACATAAAAAATGGAAGAGAGCCTCTCTGGTTCAGGTATTATTTTTTAGTGGTGAAACTGTTATGAATTGTTCTGAACGGACCGGAATTGTGTTCATACTTTTTGTGACACATCTCAACTGTCCATAAACATTTCTAATGTCAAGAACTAAGAAAAATATGGGTGTTAAAATTGGAGCCTAATTGGTGGAGACCAGCCCCAATCAAGGGGACGCAGAAAGAGTCTGGTGTCACACCCGACCGGACCTCTATCGACCCCGAGTCTTGCATCTTTTTTGTAGAAAAGAGAAGGGAAATGGAAAGTGCAATATTATTCTTCCACAAAGGGACTTTATATAGGAACTACAACATGACTCACAACACCGATAGGCGGTGTGCGACTAAACATAATAACACTAAAATATTAATATCTCTAACACTCCCCCTCAAGCTGGAGGAGAAACCTACAGCTTGAACACAACATAAAACGAAAGGTAAAAAAAGGAAGGCAATGTGGGACAAAACAACAGCCACCGAGGCCCAACCGCGTGTCACCGGGGATACTTCAACCGGGCAAGAGCCACACGACGTTGGTCCACAAACCGACCATGACAACGCTGGATACACTCGGAGCGGAAACTCGGTCAACCACGAAAGACCAAACCAAAAAAATACCAAATACAAAGAAAACAACGAGAAGACACAAACAACATACGAGATCGACCTGGGGGCCATGTGTGACTAAGGCAGGAGTCGGAAAAGAAGTATCTGAGTCGCCATGATCACAAACACTCCCCCTCACGTGGATCATGTGCAAGAAGACATAGGTTATACCTAGGGGCCGGGTGTGACTAAGGCAGGAGTCGGGAAAGAAGCATCCGAGTCGCCGATATCACAAACACTCCCCCTCACGTGGAATACGTGCATGAAGGTATAGACTACGCCTAGAGGCCGTGACATACACTCCCCCTCACGTAGATCACGTGCAAGAAGGCGGAAATCATAGAGACGCAACACAACAACCACAAACAACTTAAAAAAAAATTTAAATGTTAAACCCTACGGGCCGGGCTGGATCTGAAGAAGAAGGAAGCATCTGTCGGCATGAAGGAGCAGCACGGCAGCAGCGGAGGAGAAGCACGGCTCGCGGAGCAGCCGGAGAAGAAGCAGCTGCGGCAGCAGCAGGCCGGAGAAGCAGCGGCAGAGCAGCATCCATGCCGGAGAAGAAGAAGCGGCAGAGCAGCATCCAGCGGCAGAGAAGTCGGGAGAAGATAACGATGGAGGCAGAGGAGGACGCAGGCGGAAGCAGCAGCGATGAAGACGTCGGGATAAGCTGGAAGCAGAGGCGTCGGCGTCGGCGATGCAGAGGGGAGCCGACGGGATCGTCGATGTCGCAGTCGGAAGCCGGAGGAGCCGTCGATGTCGGCGAGCGGAAGCAGTAGCGATCGTCAAGGAGGAGCGGATGGAACGACTCCTCCGTTAGGGAAAAAGGGCCACTCCCGTCGAGGAGGCAGGAGGCCATTCCGTCGACGGGAGGAGGCGGAATTCGACTCGACGGGAGCCCAAGCAGATGCGCTGGAGAGGAAAATAGAATCACCGGTCGAGGGGGGGGATTTAGATCGGGACGGGAGCGGGGGAAACAGTAGGTGGGAAAAAATTTTAGGTCTCAGAACCGTTGCTCTGATACCATGTAGAAAAGAGAAGGGAAATGAAAAGTGCAATATTATTCTTCCACAAAGGTGCTTTATATAGGAACTACAACATGACACAACACCGATAGGCGGTGTGGGACTAAACATAATAACACTAAAATATTAATATCTCTAACATTTTTATTTGTCACTTGGGCAATTTCTTTGTAATTTTGCAATTTTTTGTGTGAAATATATATATATATATAAGGTATATAAAAAAATATAAATATATATATATGATAAAACTATAAAATATATATATATAAATCTTTAAATATATATATATACACATATATATACACATAGCAGTTGTTTAGGTTAAAAGAAACCGGCCCGGACTGTTCCTCTTCCCCCTTCCCCGACATGAACGCGCCCAGAGCTTCCCACGCCGCTCCTTCGGCCGCCCACGTCCAGCCCCGCTGCGGCTTCCTCGCGTCTTGACGGTTCTACCGCACCCCACGAGCAACCCTCCCGGCGGTTCAACCAGCCACGACAATAGCTTCAACCGCCGGCCCACGTCTTCTCCGCCAAACCCACTCCGCCCGATCTACCGCCATGGCCGATACACAATTTCTTCTTCTCTGTTGTAACCCTATAAAAGGGGGTATGTTTGTATTTTCGTTTTTGGTGTAACCCTATAAAAGGGGGTATGATTGTGTTCCAATTGAGTTGCGTTTGTGCTTCCAGTTAGAGTTTAGGCGCGATTGAAGTTCTGGTGAGAGTTGTAGGTGTTAGGTTGAAAAATTATCTTACGGTTAGGTGGATTTTCTTTCCCGATTGGTCAAGTTTGATGAAATTTGGAAGTTTACTGCTCGCATTAGGGTGAGATTCCGGGGAAGTAGATGAAATTTCTGTTTGACTGCTGCTGTTTTCGGCTATCAGAGATGATGAACAGTAAAATCGGATCTAAGTTTACTGTTCATGCCCTGCTGTGAAATGAATTCAAAATAGCGGTTGCTTACATTCTATTTTCCTGTTGCTATGAATGAGAAAAAAAACTGAAGATTACTGTTTGTTTCATGCATGTGAGTGTAGGTGATTAATTTTGATTTGAGATTAAGTTTGCTATAGTTTTCTTTAGGAGTGTCGTGAGATTGAAAATTTGTGTTTCCTGTTCTTGTAAATCCTGAGATAAAGTAGATGGTGATGAACAGTGAAGGAGAACATATGCTATTGAAATGTCGTGTTGCCGAGTTAGTGAGGATAGTGAACAGTAGCTTTAATGTTACTGTGTGGTAATCTGATGACAGTAGGTTATTTAGGAAAGAAATTAGGTCTTATTTTGATTCGTGGATCCACTTTCATGTGAGTGAGGGAACTTTATCTTGTGTGTAGAGATTTCGTGGAGCCACTTTGAGTGTGAGAGCAAATGAATTTTAGGTTTGTTAGTTTGTGACTTCCTTACCTTGTTGAGTGATTCTGTGCAACCACCTCGCGTGAGGGAGCAATTTAATTCATTGGTGCCCGTGTGCGATAGTGGCCGACCTCGGAGTGGAGATCGAAAGTGACGAGTAGTTCCTCGCGTGATCGTCATCGACTTCGAAATACGGAATACGTCTCTTCCGTGGGTAATTGTTTCTATCTTTTTTTTTTGTGTGCCTCTATAATTTCTCGTAAGAAAATAGCCTCAGTGCTGAGTTTTCGCCCGAGTTTCGTCAGCAAATGCTACGTCGAAAACTCCAAACGGAAACGTATTTGGAGTTCACGATTTCCGTTTTGCTACGACAAGCGGAACGGAATGAAAGTTACAAACTTTCTTCCCCGGATTTAAACTGAACCATTTTAAAGAAATTTTAATTTTAAAACAAATAGCGATTTTGTGTTGTATAAAAAAAATAGTTGCCTCATTTTAAGTTCGTGCAAATTTCGCTCAAAACTTTGCAAAATTTAATTTAAATCATCACATGCATTTAAGGTTTCCTAGAAATAGCCGATAGACGCGCAAACTCTATGCGTCGTCCGGCATCACTAATTCGTTTGCTTTAAAATTGGTGAGCAATCAGGTTTCTAATGCCATAAAAATTCAGTAAAAACGGATTTACCTATAAATACTATAGCCAACAGTAACATTTGAGCATTTATCACACAAAACATTGTAGTTTTTTTCAAGGATTAGTAAAAGCAAACAAAGATGACTCCCATTTTTCCATAGGATGTCAGATACAATAGCCATTTTTTAGTTGAATGTACTATCTGAAAAAGAGAAGCCAAAGTAGCAAGGTATTCTTCAAACATACAGATCAAGTAAATTTAACTTGCTCTTACCCAAATTATTATACTCATATCAAACTGCTAATGGTTGATTCAATGAGATGAATGTCCAAACAAGACAAAACTAATATGAATATTAGCATTGCATGACCTATAAGTTTGAGTCTTCTAATTTCATAATAGAAGTGGATATATTTTCTGGATACAATTGATCATGTCTTCCATTTTCACTGCATTCTTGCATCCCTATAATCTGTAGGTAATTGCGAAAATACAAGCAGTGGTGGGGGCGGACTATCTGTCCCCATTTCAACAGAGAAATGTACCGTAAATTTTGGAAGCTTGATTTTGTAAACATCAACGAGCTCCATCATGAGATTATACAAATTGGAGAAAGCACTATCCAATACCATGCCAGCAATTGATGGGTCATCTGCTCCATATAACAAGCTGCATAAGATTAATAATATAACACATCAACCCTTAGGAAAAGCCAAACTGAAACTCTAACAAAAATCATAACTTGAGAATAATTCAGGAAGAGAACTGGACGAAAATCATCCAAGATCTTTGAAGGTCGGGTTATAAATCAACTCAATTACACAAACTGATGCTGAAGAAGGAATTTAGGTATTGCTGATTACAAAAGGGGAACTCCAAAATTATCAAATCATGCTTTTGTTTTAGTGATACAAATCTAAATCAATTTGTAAGCAGAGGACGGATTTCCTATGGACGAAGCCTGAACAAAAATCAGGAGGAGTCTCCAATGGATAGGTCTGAGAATTTGCAGGAACAAAAAAGAGGGAGAAGTTCACACAACAAAACATAACATATCCATTACACAAATACAATAGGGGTATTTCTACAGTACCAAGTTCCAGCAATTATCTGCTAGGTGGGAATAGTTTTGAAAACAAGGCTAACTGAAACAACCGCTGGTTCAAATAGTGAACCACGGTCCGTATGGCCACTACCGCGAACAACACACTTTTAAAATACAACACACTGCACCATACACACAAATAAACAAACAAGAAATACATGTAACAATACGCCCCCTTTCGAAATCCTTATCCTCAAGGATCGAAGTTGGGGTACGCCTGCTTAGGTCGTAGTAAATCTCCCAGGTAGCGTCGTCAACAGAAGAGGAACTCCATTTGATTAAGACTTGCAGGATTGGCCTTCCTCTATGGTCTATCATCTGGCAATCTAAAATCTTCTCTGGGGCAGTCATCAGATTGTTGAAGGTTGTAATATACTCAGGTAGATGAGCCGTAGCTGGAGAATCTCAGATATGTTCTCGCAGTTTGGACACATGGACCACAAATGCGCAAGTAACTAAAGACGGTAAGCTACCGATCCGATTTTTTGACGATCAGGAATGGGCAGAAATACCTGGACAGAAGCTTCATGTAACTTGCCAAGAGGAAGCTAACTTGTTTATAAGGTTGTAGTTTAACATAGACCCAAGTTCCTTCCGGAAGATCGTGCTCGCGTCGTCGCCCATATTGCAAAAAAATGCCGTCATTTTGGGCTTCTTGCAAACGATGTTAACGACCGAATAGCACTCCCGTGCCTGCAGAGTCATGTCCAAGGTGGCCACCATTGTGGAGTAAGTGATGTAGGCAATGTGCATAGGTGGAGGTTGGCCATATACCAACTCATAATGAGTAGGTTGTATTACGCTATGGCAAGAGGTGCTGTACAACCATTCTGCCAAAGGTAGTAGTTGGATCCATCGCTTAGGTTGATCAAAAGTTAGGCATTATAATTCTCCAAACACCTATTAAAAACCTTTGTTTGTGCATCTGATTGTGGATGATATGTCGTCGAGGTGTTGAACTGCACATTAAGGAGATGGAATAGTTCTCATCAAAAGATTCTAATGAAGATAACATCTTTGTTGCTGACGATGGAGTTTGAAATCCCGTGCAATTTGAAAATTGCATCCATAAAAATTTCGGCTACAATGGATGCACTATAATGGCGTTTAAGCACAATAAAATGTGCATATTTGCCAAGTCAATTCATGACAGCAAAAATTACTTCAAACCCATTGGAGATGAGTAGGCCTTCTATGAAATCCATAGAGAGATCTTTCTAGATTGATTTGGGATAGGAAGAGGTTGCAATAGACCCATTGGCTTGTGCATATCAGCTTTGCAGATTTCACAAACAACACGCCGCTGAATGTATTGGTAGACAAATTCCTTCAACCCTTTCCAAAAGAATGTTTGATTCACTTTAAGGTAGCATGAACTGCGAAATGTCCCCCAGATAGATGTATCATGATAGAGATGACAAATGGTAGGTTGAATGGCCTCATCCATGCCTACAACAATTTTTCCCTTCTTCCTGAGAATACAATTAGTCCACTGATAATTGGGTTTAAAGTGTGGATTTGCTTCTTTTAGTTTGATCAAAGCTTGAAATGTGGGATCCTTTTGCCATGTATTCTGCACCTGAGTGAGGAGATCAGAGCTGAATGTGATTAAGGAAGAGTGAGTTCCTTCCTCCTGGTTGAGCCGTCTAGATAATGCATTGGCTGTTTGGTTGTGTACTCCTCTCTTGCAGTTAATAGTATAGCAAAATCAAAAAAGTTATGTTATATACTTGTGCTGTTGAGATCTGGACAGCTTTTGTTCCAAAAGGAACTTCAAGCATTGGTAATTCGTGTAAATCACAAAGGAAACCCCAATGAGATAATGCCGCAATTTTTGCATCCTCATAACAATTGTAAGTAGCTACTTTTCATAAACTGATAATGCAGCATGTCTAGGACCTAAGGTATTATGATACACTTCAATCGTATCGAGATGGAAGGATGAAATTTGCATTACATTAAATAACATAAATATACAATAAAGAAACAAGTTCTCGCCAAGCATCCGTAGGCTGGGTCCTCCTTGGCACTCCACTATCCAAGAGAGTAAAAACCTAAGACTCCAAAAGGGTGATCATCTAAGGATACAACCACTCCTACATATAGACAAGTGGGGAAATACAAAGTGCAATAATGTCTATGGGCTACATAGATTAATATCAGTGTGTGAAGGCCGCATCGTATCATTTCACTAAAGAATGAAATTGGGTGCCCATCTTGCATCAAGACGGCCGTTACCCTTGAACTGAATGCATTTGTCTCCAATATAAATACCTTATGTAGGAAGAGAAGAATAGGAGAGAGAAAATCACCCTCAATTATATTATTACTCAAAGAATAGGAATACATACACTTATATATAGGTAGATAGGGGGAGAGAAATCTACATTTACAATGTGGGACTAAATAAGCTATACATGGGTCAATACACATGGGCCTCCCAAATGGGCTAATTAGATTTTATCTTTAACACTCCCCCGCAAGCTGGAGCGTATAAGTCATATGCGCCAAGCTTGGATAAAAACTGATAGTACAGAGTCCGAGAGAGAGCTTTAGTGAAGATATCAGTAATTTGACTGGAGACCGAGACATGTTCCAATACTATCTTCTTTGATTGAACCTTCTCCCGAATGAAGTGACAGTCAACCTCAATATGCTTTGTGCGCTCATGAAACACCGGATTCTTGGCAATATGTATGGCTGCTTGACTGTCACAGAGCAGGGTAGCAGGAGAGGAGAGTGTGAGACCCATATCGCTGAGCAAGCCCTCTAGCCAGGTGACCTCAGATATGACCGCTGCCATAGCACGATATTCAGCCTCAGCAGATGAGTGAGCTATAACAGTCTGTTTCTTGCTGCACCAGGTAATAAGGTGTCCACCGAGGTAGGTGCAAAAACCGGTTGTGGAATGTCTATCATCAAGTGACCATGCGTAGTCTGCATCAGAGTAGGCAACAAGAGATAAGGAAGTTGATGGCTTATAAACAAGTCCTTGTCCAGGAGCCTTCTTTAAATATCTGAGGATCCGCTCGACAGTTCGAAGATGAGAATTTCGAGGGGTATGCATGAATCGGCTTACACTCCAACAGCGAATGAGATATCAGGCCGCGTAACTGTGAGGTAAATAAGTTTCCCCACCAAGCATTGATAGTACTCTGGATTGGTCAGAACAGGGTCATTCCCAGAGTCATGATTCGACAGCTGATGATTCATATCCATCAGAGTATTTGTATGCTTGCATACCGAGTAGCCCGTACTTTGTAGAAGATCTATGCAGTACCTCCGTTGAGATAAGACTAGTCCATCAGGTCTCCTTGAAACCTCAAGTCCAAGGAAGTATCGCAGATTGCCCAGATCTTTTGTCTGAAAGACGGAGTTCAGATGTTGTCTGATTTTCTGGATCCCGATGGTGTCGTTTCCCGTAATTAGAATGTCATCAACATAGACAAGGAGAAGAACTATCCTTGTTGCTTGATGACGAGTAAAGAGAGAGAAATCAGCAGAACTCTGAGTGAATCCAATCTCGCGAACCACCTTACTGAACTTATCAAACCAAGCGCGAGGGGATTGTTTAAGACCATATATAGACTTCCGGAGAAGACATACACGAGACTCCCTCGTGGTCTCAAACCCAGGTGGCTGGTGCATATACACAGTCTCTTAAAAATCGTCATTGAGAAAAGCATTTTTGATATCCAATTGATGAAGGGGTCATTGGCGGTGCACAGCAAGAGAGATCAGAAACCGTACAGTACTAAGTTTGGCCACCAATGAGAACGTTTCATCGTAATCGAGGCCATGTTGCTGAGTGAAGCCCCGGGCCACCAGACGGGCTTTGAGACGATCAACTGTTCCATCAGGAGCATGTTTGATTGTAAAGACCCATTTGCAGCTAACACAAGATTGACCAGGAGGGAGATGAACAAGGTCCCAAGTCTGGTTAGCACAGAGAGCTACCATCTCGTCGTCCATGGCCGCACGCCAGCCCGGATATTGTAGAGATTCCTGCAAGGAGTTAGGAATGGAAATAGTGAAGAGAGAGAGGGCCAAAGTGCGAAGCGGTGGAGAGAGGCGATGGAGGGAGACATAGTTTCCCACGGGATGAACCGTAGAGGGTGGTGCTTGATCGTCAACGCGCAGAAGAGCATCAGTAGTAGGGGGCTGCTGCCGGGCTGCAATCCTGGATGAGCGTCGAGTATAGACACGGAGAGGTGGAGGAGGAGGGAGAGGTGGTGAAGTTGGTACTGGAGGAGCGAAAGTTGTAGGAGGCAGAGATGTAACGGGAACAGCTGGACGAGGAATAGTGGACTGAGGTGGTAGAGGTGAGGTGGGAGAGAAGAAGCTTTCATTTTCAGCAAAGGTAACATCCGCGGAGACGAGCACCTTGTTGAGTGTGTGAGAATAGCAAACATAGCTCCTTTGGGTACGAGAGTAGCCAACAAAGATACCTTTGATGGCGCGGACGGCAAGTTTGTCACTTGGTGGTCCGAGAGAGTGAACATAACAGGCACATCCAAAGTTCGAGGCATGAGAGGAAAGGGGGACTTGGAAGGAAATAGGAGAGTGAATGGAGAAGTAATGTTAAGCACAGAGAAGGGCATACGATTAATGAGATAGCAAGCAGTAGAGACAGCAAAGTTCCAATATTCAGCGGAGACCTGCATTTGAAGCATGATTGACCGAGTGACATCAAGGAGATGGTGATTCTTCCGCTCGACCACACCGTTATGCTGGGGTGTGGACGCACATGAAGTTTGATGAATTATCCAAAAGTCGGTGCATAAAGTTGAGAAGTTACGACTAGTGTATTCACGAGCGTTGTCAGTGCGAAGCATTTGTACCGTAGTAGAAAATTGCGTACGTATTTCAACAACAAATGCACGGAAAACAGAAGTTAGTTCAACACGATCATGTAGGAGATAAAGCCACGTTATGCGTGAATAATCATCAATAAAGGTTACAAAATACCGATAGCCAAAAAGACTGGGAAGTTTATAAGGACCCCAGATATCGAAATGAACTAAAGAAAACGGAGTACTACTCCGGTTACATGCAGGAGGGAAAGAGATACGATGTTGCTTGCCAAAGATAGATGATTCGCAAGAAAATTCCTGTAAAGAGATATCAAGAAGGGCCTTCTTGAGAATCGAAAGAGGAGCATGGTCAGGACGACGATACCAGTTGACGGAGGGAACAGCAGAGAGTGAAGTGGGAAGAACGTCCAGGAGATAAAGCCCGTTTGACAGCCGTCCTCTACCAATGATAGTCTGTGTGCGACGATCCTGCGTGACAAAAGAAGGAGAAAAGATTAGACAGCAATCAAGATCTTGAGCAAGCCTACTAACAGACAGTAGGTTGAAGGGAGATCCCGGCACATGAAGAACCGAGGTTAAAGAGAGTGTAGGAGTAAGTTGCAGATCAGCAGCTCCAGATAGAGGAGTAGTATCGTCATTTGCCACAGTGATAAACTTGGGATACTCAGTGTGCATGTACTGAGGAGGTTTTTGAGAAGTAATGTGATGGGTGGCTCCAGAGTCCAGGATCCATTGAGAGTTGTAGGAGAGACAGGAGATACCTTCAGCATAGTTGTCAGGATCGCGATCCAGGAGCAGGAGTAGAGAGTAGGGGCTGCTGGAGCAAAGCCGGAGAGAAGGTGGCTGGAGCCTCGGGAGGTGGTGTAACTTTGAGCACCATGGAGCAAACATCAGACAGAGAGGGTGTAGTAGAAGAAGAGAGAATCTGAGCCCGGATGTTGTGAAGATGACTCGGAAGGCGGGTCATCATCATGGCGATCCCAACAGCCTCCTTCTGTGCCCGTTGAGTAGCAAGGTCTGCAGAGGGAGGTTGGTGTTGTATCCAGGCCTCCACCAGGGTTCTGGTCTTGGCAACAAAGGAAGTTAAATCGTATGTGGTGTCAGGGTCCAGGGATTGAAGAGCAAAGATAATGTTGAAAAGTGTTGTAAGCTATCCTACCCAGAGTAGAGAGAGTGCAGCTCATCTCACATTTCATTAGTCGTTTCGTAATACATTGTCATGTGGTAAGAATCCGTGTCCATAGAGCTAAGAAACCAAAAGATTGGACTCGGCCGTCATCACGAAGCCAATCATCAGAGGGATCAGCAGGTTTGACTCGAGTAAGGTGAGGGAGTAGACCCTTAGTCTGCAGAACACGACGAACGGAATGAGCCCATTCGACATAGTTGGCCTTGCCGCTGAGGGAGATAGTGGTGATGTGAAGTTCATCACGAACCTCGGGAGGTGGTGCAGCAGCTCGGGCGGGCAGAGAGGAGGAAGTTGTGGTTGAGTCAGTGGAGGTCATGGCGGATAGAAGCAGGCCGGGCGGATAGAAGAAGCAGGCCGGACGACTAGCAGCAGAGGACAAAGGATCAAGTCGCGGCGACCAGAGCAGTCCGCGGCAACAAGTAGGTCGCAGGTCGCGGTGAAGAGAAACAGGGCGCGGCGACAATGAGGAGTCCGCGGTGATAACAGGCAGGTCGCAGGTCGCGGTGAGGAGAAGCAAACCGCGGCGACAACAAGCAGACTGCGGCGAATGGAGGCAGGTCGCAGGTTGCAGGGCGCAAGTCGCAGCGACAAGGAAGAGGTCGCGGCTAGAGACGACACAGCGCAAAGAGAGGCAGACCGCGGCGATTTGAGATAGGTTGCGGTGACAAGGAGAAGAAAACCTCGGGAGCAACAGCGGGCTGGGGCAGGAGCAAGCAGCGGACTGAGGCAGGAGCTCGCAGCGAACACGAGTAGGAGCGAGAAGCGAGAAGACAGACGCATCTTGGAGCAGTCCGCGGCGAGAAGGGCGAGAAGGCGAAGTCCGTGGAGGGTTGTGAGCGAGAAGAGTGAGGCGAAGTGCAGTCCGTGGTGGAAAGACAGTTCGCGGCGGACTGAAGCAGAGTACAGCGAACAGGCAGGAGCAAGTGGACCCCACAGGACAGAGAGACGAGGCTATAAGTAGCCCTGAGAGGAGGGTGGAACCACGGGGTAGAGAGGAAGCGGTTTGACAAAAGGAGTCCGCCGAAGGCCGCGCGAGTACAGCGGACAGAAGAGGCGGGTAGAAGCAGAGTCCGCGGGAAGTCTGCGACGAAGAATTCAGAGGTCGCTGGAAGCACAGGGAAGGAAGAATGCCTCTGATACCATGTACGAAGAGAAGAATAGGAGAGAGAAAATCACCCTCAATTATATTATTACTCAAAGAATAGGAATACATACACTTATATAGAGGTAGATAGAGGGAGAGAAATCTACATTTACAATGTGGGACTAAAGAAGCTATACATGGGTCAATACACATGGGCCTCCCAAATGGGCTAATTAGATTTTGTCTTTAACACCTTTGAAAACTTTGGGAGAGTAATAACAAAGTCCAAAAGTGAGCTAACAGCAAGCTTGAATTGCTTAAAGCTTCAGTTGTAGAAGAGGTCTGGTGGAAGCCATTCTTTTTAAGGAGGTTGATCAAGGGTTTTGCAATGGTACCATACCGTTTGATGAACATCTTGTAGTAGCATGTTAAGCCTAAGAATCCCCATAACTACTTCAAAGTTTGAGGAAGTGGACAATCCACTGTCCAAAATTCTATGGGGATCGACAACTCCATGACTTCAGATTGTGGGACCCAGACACTCAACTTGAGGCACCCCAAAAAAGCATATGCTCTTCATAACAAACAAGATTTTTGCTCAGGACTTGAAAGTGTGTAAATACAGAAGATGATCATCCCAAGAAGGGCTATAGATTAAGATGACATCAAAGAAAACTAGGGTGAATTTTCTCAAATAGGGCTGGAAGACTTGATTCATCTAGCTTGGAAGGTTGAAGGGGCATTTGCCAAGCCAAAAGGCATGACTAAGAACTCATAATGCCCTTCATGAGACCTAAAGGTCATCTTCTCAACCATGTGGTGTCATCCTAGCCTTATGGTAACCAGTCCGTAGGTCTAATTTCGAGAATATTGTGGCACCTTGCAGCTTATCCAGTAATTCCTCAATGATTGGTATGGGGTATTTATCTTTGATGGTATTATTGTGTGACACCTTGCAGTTGATCCAGTAATTCCTCAATGATTGGTATGGGATATTTATCTTTAATGGTACTATTGTTGAGGGGTCTATAGTCAACACAAAATCTTCATGGCCCATCGTTCTTCTTGACCACAACAATTTGGGAAGAGTAAGGGATTCTACGCCTTCTGATTACCCCCAACTAAGGCATATCTTGAATTAATTTCTCCATTTCATCTTTCTGTAGGGTTGGGAATCGATATGGCCGCATATTCACATGCTTGCTTGGATCCTTCAAGTTGATATGGTGATCATGGACCCTTGTAGGTGGCAATTCCGTTGGAGATGCATATACATAATGACAATCTTCTAGCAATTTGTTCCCCCTCTCATGCTGGGAAGGAGCCTATGTAGGTTCGAAATGGCCCACTAACGACAACTGAATTATATTAAGAGAGAGGGAGCAGTGAGTCATCTGTGGGCGCATCCAACAAACTGAAAGGAATGAAAATTTAGGTGATTTTAGGAGTAGTTTATAGATTTGCCGTTTGTTAACTATGGTATTGCTCAAGTATCGTCTCCCTTTTAGTGAGATTTTCTTGTTTTGAGAATAGAATTCCAACTTCAATCGAATGAAGTCCCACTGAATGGACCCTAAGATTACCAGCCATTGAATACCCAACACCACGCCGTTGCCCCCTAATGGAATAATAAGCATATTCGTGTCGAATTGCACTCCTTGCATGGTCTATTTGAATCCTTCACACATGTAAGAACTCAAGAGTTTGTTTCAATCAACCATGGCCACATTGTAAGCTAGAATTGTTGTCAACTTATAGCCGAGACAAGCACTTGTAGATTCGTCAAGGAAATTGTGTGCTTCCTATGTCGATGAGGATGAAGATGGGAGATGCTTCATGAGAGTTTGTGACCCTCATCATATGGTAAGCATTTATCCCCGTGAGAGGGTTCATAGAAACTTGAATGATCAACGGTACTTCATTTTGGCTCTCCAGTTCTGGCAATGCATCTTTAAAATGTGGATCCATTTCACCATCACACTTGTCATCTCTGACTTCCATAGCGTATAACTAGGAGGATGTCTTGCACTTATGACCCCGGGTGAATTTCTCATCACATCAAAAAGCATAGTCCTTTGGCCATCTTCTCTTCCATTTCCTTTGGGTATAGTCGCTGGTAGTTCTTGTTTCGTGTTGTTTGGTTGAAGGCGGGAAGGCTCCCTAGTTGTCACGTGTTTTTTTGCCCACATCTGGCCTTGGATAACTGAAAATTGTACTTTGCTGAGTAAAAACTCTTTTGGTTCCCAGTAGTTTTGATGCTCTTGAATGCGAGCAAGATTGTAAGCTTTTTGAAGGGATGGAGGCATGACGACTATTCTTACAGGAAGCTCAATCTCACAATAAAGACCAATATGGAATAAGCTTATGGCGTGCTTTTCGAAGATCAAGACCTTATTCCTCAGGAGTTCATAGTCATCCAAGTAATCCTGAACTGAAGACATCTGGCATATTTGCTAATTTAACTTCCATTTCCTATGGTGTTCCAAAAGGTTTGCCCACATTTCACAATTGCACTGGGAGTCTTCCCCGGACCCTTGTTGAGCGGGGATGCTTTGTGCACTGGGCTGCCCTTTCCTCCGGCGTTCCATCAACATCAAAGAATTATTCACTGCGGCGGATCCATTCCTCCACTACATTGCCAGAGAAACGTGGGAAATCCAGGAGGGCACATCGGGTCGAAGGGAAGTAATTCGCTTGGGCTAACTGCCTCATCTCCATGGAAATGGGCTGAGAAGCTGCCCTTGAGTCTCGATCCATGATGAGGACTGTAATTCTATCACTCAACTCATCTATCATGGTTGATTGTTGGTCTTGCATCTCCTGCATCCTTTGTTTGAGAGTACCCAAGTTCTTGCATAGATCTTGTTGTTTGCTGCTATGGTCACCCATGATGCAAATAGTCCATGGGCAGAGGAGTCTGAGAACGCAAGAATGGACACATAATTAATTAATTATAATTCATTGATTGAAAATAGACACACAAGATACAATTTGAAGCAAGCTCCGGCCAAGCTCTCGAAGGTTGGGTCCTTTGAAGAACCTTCTCTCAAATGAAAGTCAAAATGACTAGTGATCCAAGATAACTCCAACACACATACCCCTCCCCCTTATATAGATAAGGAAGGCACTTAACAATAATAATAATAAATTGACTAATAATGAATAAAATTAATTAATCAATATTAATTAATAAATATTAATTAATAATCATTAATTAATATTGACCAATCAAATTCATATTAATTAATAACAAATTATTTTATTCCACTAAATTTATCATGGTGGCATCCATACGCGAACTCTGGTGGTTCCGACAAGGGGTGGCTTCTCCGACAAATGCGTAAGGGTAACGGGCGGAGGGGCCGACAGAACATGTAGCTAGAGCGGAGGGCGCTGGATGGAAGTGGCTGACAACACGGTTGGCACGGGTTACGGTGAGACAATCAACGAGGACCATGGCGGCAGCGTAGGGAGCAGAAGACGATCGAGCTATTGCTTATGTTTGTGTGCGGTGAACAAGTCGTCGAGTCTGTCGAGGAAGGTGGAGAGGCAGCTTGCCATTGTTGAGACGTGATAGGCCATCCTGGACACTCAATACTCATGTTGGGCCCCCTCAGACGTCATTTGCAAATAGTGAAGTAATATTCAAATTATTAATCACCAGATGATTAATAAAAATTCACTTCACAGTGCTTTTGGAGGAAGTAGGAGTAAGGTTTAGACGATTGAGTGCACGAAACAGACGCACAAAAGTAGAAGCAAACGTGAAAAACAAAAATGGCGTACGGGTGTAAAAAGTAAAAGCTGCGCGGACATGGAAATCGATCAATGTTGAGGGACTATATGTTGGAGACATGCTTCAATCAATGAGGAGGCTTCGATCTCCCTTGCGGCTGCTGATGGAGACGACGAGAGACATCAGCGATAATAGAAAACTAATTTGGAGCATAAGTTTGGAGCGTCGAGACTTATAAACAAGCACAGTGGCGATTAGGAAGACGGAGTTCAAGTCTCTGGCGACTAGGGCTCGTCGAATGAGGGGTCGTCGGTCGACTAGGAATGTCAATGCAGAAGGGCGAGGATTCGACGGGATCAGGCGTCATCGATCTACTACGAGAGATGAATTCAGCCGGCTATGGGAGATGCAGAGGGCAGCGTGGGGCTCGTCGGACTCGAAGAAGACGTCGTTGGGATCGACGTGTTGGATCGTCAATGTGGTTGCTTGACGCTAGCTGAACCAAAAGAAGAAGGGATCGAGGGTTTGCAAGTTGTTGACAACTGCTTCGGCGGAAGAGGAGGATCGAAATAGCTCTGATACCAAGTTGTTATATGTTCGTTGAAGTATTGGTCGAAGGCAAAGGGGATGCTTCGGAGCCGGAACCGTAACTACCTAGGTGGGGCATGCTCAGGAGGAGAGAGCTATCAAAATCGCTTTCACCAAAGAAGGAAATAAGAAATACTTATTTGATAACCTTACAAGACCCACACTTGCATTTAAATAAATTACAAGACTATTCTTAAATGAAAAACTAAAACAATTAATAATAATAATGATACAAATTAGATAACTAGGCCCTTGACCTGTGACTCATAACATCTAACAACTAAGCACAACAAATAATAATAAAAGACAATAAAGATACAATGACGGGATTGGGACCCTAACACTTTCCCTCCAATTCTGATGTGAGATTCGGCTTATTCTTGCATCTTTTTCACCTAGAAGCATGTCATTCAAAAAGTCTATCAGAACCTGCTTTGTATAAGCATCATTGCCCCCAAAGCACTTTCAACCCTCATCGGATTCAGGATGGTAGAGATCCACCAACTTCTATATGGTTCCTCCCCAAACAACACATCCTATTGCAGGAGGTCTGGCACTGATACCTTGTGTAACGATCTAACTCTCACAATATCATAAGTATTATCTGTTTTGGTTCATCCCAACTCATATTGAGCTAAACTGCACGATTTTTCCTCTTTTATAGGCCCATAAAAGGATAAAACTGTGTGATTTAGCTCAGTATGAGTTTTGATGAATAATGCGGACAATATGTATGATATTATAAGGGTTGAGTCATCACAAATAATATCAGAGTCAGACCTCCTGCAATATGATGTGTGATTCGGGGATAAACTATGTAGAAGCTGGAGAGTTGTAACATCCTAAATTTGATTAGGAAATTTCAATGAGGGTGGAGATTGCTTTGAGGGCAGTGAAGACCCGGTAAAGCAACTTCAGACAGGTTTTTAGGATGATAGATTTCTAGATGAAAAGTGAAGGTATAAAATGAACTGAATCTCAAATCATAATTGGAGAGAAAGTTGTTGAACTTAAGTAATAATTTAGACCTTTAAATATCAAATGCGCTTTTTCAGAGCAAGTGATTTTGTTGTGTTGGAAATTTCATAGTAAAGCGGGTTCCGATGGGAGTAGTTTTGGGATGGGTGACCACCTGAGAAGTGCTTGTAGAACGTGTGGAAAGGGAAAAACCGTATCTTTAGCTCAGTACAGGTTGTGATTAACCAAATCGGACAATACTTCTCATATTATATGGGTCGAATTGTTAGAAGAACAGTCCTAAAATCCCAATATGGTATGACATTATGAAGAACAAACTAGCGAGCTCCTGAGGAAGGATTAAGAGCCGTATGGAAACAACGAACATGGAAGTGTGATATTACGGAGGCAGGACCAAATTAGAGTATAAGTGATGCAGTGGTATGGCAGACACGGGGTGAACTCGCTAAATGCAGCCCAAAATGTAATGCAGTAATACGATAGCGGCCCGCTCAAAATTGCAACGACTAATTAATTATTATATGATATTCAGCGGGACACGTGCAGACACAATTAATTAATTAATGTAGGACAAAATATTAATTTAGCAAACGAGAAGAGTGTAACTACTTTTAAGCATGTGCAGGAGAAGCCCACCAAGTAATATGGCGGATAATACTAATAGCAACACAAGTAAACATTGACTACGCAGTACAGGTGCCAAATAAACAACATTAAAGGACAAGAACATTTACCACCATTCACACATACGGGCGGAGGCGGTTGTTGGCGGGCATCCAAGGTCTCGGTCACGTCGAAGTTGGCGGATCTGAAGTGGATGTTGGAATTAAGGTTGTGGGGGGAAGATGGGTTGGCTGGACAGTGGTGGGGATTGGAAGGAGAATGGAAGAGGGAATAGTGTTTTAAATTTTTGAACAGTGCTTGGAAATTAAAAGATGTAGGCTTGGATAGCAGGAAACAGGGGCGGTGGAAAAGTGGGAGAGAGCATGGACCGGACGGCTAATGGTATAGGGGAAACCTGTTGGAGAAGGGTTTCTGGAGTGATTTCGTGGAGGAGGAAGATGGGGGGAGGCCGGATCTAGGATCCCGACGGAGGAGGGACTAACGGGGTAGGGAAGGCCGACGGGGAGGAGACTGGCCGATATTGGGGGTTGTTGTAGCGGCTAGGGTAGATGGCAGGCTGGACGGAAGAGAAGAAGGGGATGGAGGGCTTACCGGAGAGGGAGATGGAGGGGATGTAACACCACCTGAGTAAAGGAGGGGAACCGGCTCGGAATAATGAAAAAAAAAACGGGTGGGGGGTTGAATTGAACCGGCTATAAGCGGTTCAAAAATACGTGTCCTCCGCTAAGTAAGCGGTGTCGCTCTCCCGATATTAAGACCGTTAGCTTCGTTCTCCTCTTTCAGTTCTCACGCCCGACAGAAATCAACCCGACGGAAACCGCATAAGCCTCACGCCGCCGATCGATTCTGGGAGCTCAAATCTCCTCTGTTTCGCGTGATTCCTCCTCCGATAGCAAGGTAATCTCCTCCTCTACACTCCTTTTGCTTTTGATACGATGTTGGAGTGAGTTTACTTTCTAGGGTTGAGGCGTTGTAGCGTTTTCTTTCATGAAACTCATGGGTAAAGTTTCTGTAGCACTTCCTCATGCCCTGATCCTCCATTTCTAGTCGTTTGGAGAAACCCTAAGTGAAGTATTAGGGATTTCGACATTTTGGCACATGTTTTAGGATGTGGAAAGGATTCGTGGCAAGTATGCCTCCTCCCCAAGGTTTGCTAGTAAAAGATTTGAGGGAAATGTCAGTCCACTATGTTGAAGCTAAAAATGACCTCTGTGGAGTTCGGGGTCCCTAGAAAGGGGTGACCTCACACCTACTACACTCAGGAGAACGTCACGGACCAAAGGATCAAGAAGCTAGAAACAGACCCTCGGCTCTAGCGCGGAGGTCTCACCCCACACCTGGAAGACCTTTGAAGTCTCCCCCTCCCTAGCCAATGCAGAGCTAGGGTGCCTTGAAGGATGAAAAGAGAGTGAAGAAGTGATCATCTCCAAGGCACCCCTAAGGGTCTATTTATAGTTTTCCAACCACATGGACCAAAATATCAACAACACCCCTACGCCAAATAGGTCTTGCACAAATAGAAAACACCCACACTGGGGGCAAAGAGGTAATTACACGCCGAGGGTAAAACGGTAACAACAAGGCCCAAAGAGGTCCAAAGACGGGAGAAGCCATACCCCCCACCTTCCCGGACACCCGAGACAGGCTGGGGAGCAGGGGGCAGGGGCGAGACCCGGACTCCCGCCGGTCTCGCCCCGCCTCGCCCCGCCAGGCCGCGGGGGCAGGGCGAGAACCCGGCCTCCCGCCGGTCTCGGCCCGCCTCGCCCCGCCAGGCCGCGGGGGAAGGGCGAGAACCCGGCCTCCCGCCGGTCTCGCCCCGCCTCGCCCGCCAGGCCGCGAGGGCAGGGCGAGAACCCGGCCTCCCGTCAGTCTCGCCCCGCCTCGCCCCGCCAGGCCGCGGGGGCAGGGCGAGAACCCGGCCTCCCGTCGGTCTCGCCCCGCCTCGCCCCGCCAGGCCGCGGAGGCAGGGCGATAACCCGGCCTCCCGCCGGTCTCGCCCCGCCTCGCCCCGCCAGGCCGCGGGGGCAGGGCGAGAACCCGGCCTCCCGCCGGTCTCGCCCCGCCTCGCCCCGCCAGGCCGCGAGGGCACGGCGAGAACCCGGCATCCCGCCGGTCTCGCAGCTCCTACCTCGCGCCTAGCCAGCCGGGGCGGGTGTCGGTCAACTTGCCATACACGCCCCTCCCAGAAAAAAGAAAAAGGGGGAAGGCAATTTTTCCTCTCCCTAATAGTCTATTCCGAGGGCTAGGCCTAAATTGGCCACCAAGAGCTCAAACCACTCAAAAAGCTTAAAACCAAAAACCTGCGAATACGGGGTTGTACACTATCCCCGCTCTTTTCAAGGTTGGCACAAGCTCGGAAAGAAACATCCAACCTGAAAGAACTAGTGCTTAATCACCTAGAGGGGGGGTGAATAGGTGTCCTTTTTCTTTTTTACTTTAAAAGCAGAAATACAGTACTGTAAATGCAATTCTACAAGTATCACAACACAGCAACCATATAATCATACATACACAGAGTGCACACAGGATTTATAGTGGTTCCCCAATGTCTGGGTACATCCACTTTCCCCCTTTGCCTATCTAGTAGTGTACTAGATTCGGCCTAACTTCTCCACTTCTTCTCAGATCCTCAGATCTTACAACTCAGAACCTCAAACAGGTTCCTACAACTCAGAGTGTCCCCACTCTTACAACTCAGGCACTAAGTCTTACCACTCAGTATTCACCAAGACCTACACTCAGGCTAAACAGCCCTACCTCAGCCTTCAATCAAGGCCTACACTCAGAGAATAGAATCTCCTACACTCAGGCACAAAAGCTCTACCTCAGCCTTTATAAGATAGGCTTACAGCTCAGATCCCTTAGGATCCTACAGAAAATAAAGTTTACAAAGTATATAACCACAACTCTGAAATAGAGAGATGAGTTGACTGGCTTCTTGATGAGTTCTTGAAAGAACTTTGCTGAGATCAACCTCACTTGGCTTTCTTCAAAACTTCTTGAATTAGAACACAGTAGGGTTGAGTCTCCTTTGAAGATGATCTTCTATCAACTTCTGTCTTGAGAATCAGATCTCAATCTGAAACTTACTCTTTAGCCTGGTTCAACAGCTGTTCTTCTTAGAAGGAGCTCTCTCTCTCCAACTTCTTAGATCTTCTCTTGAAGGTCTTCTTCTTTGTTGTGTTGTTTTTCAATTCATTGATCACTTCATTAATTCTTTCGAAGGAGAAAGGTCTATAAATAGTCTTCCTCCAAGGTAACCGGCTGATCCAGTTTCTAACAACCTTCTGACAGCTCTGACAGTTGCAGTTGACCGGTTGAAATGGCAGCTGTCAAGTCATCCAGTCACTTCTTGAAATCTCTGTCACTGTCTGAAAGTGTCGAGACAGATAGTCTTTATGTGTCGACACAAATAGACCAAGTGTCGACACAAGTAGACTAAGTGTCGACACTAGCCTTGATGGTGTCGACACAACTCCTTGTGTTGTTGTAACAGCTTCTCGACACTGCTTCTTCAGAATGTGTCGACACTGATCTCGTGTGTCGACACAAGCCTTCTGTTGAATGTGTCGACACTGATTAAGTGTGTCGACACAAGTATTTCTTCTTCAATAGTTAGTTGATTTCAGCTGTGTGTCGACAGAACTCCTTTGTGTCGACACAATTTCTTGTGTTGAAACTTGCTAAGTGTCGACACATCTTCTTTATGTCGACACATGCCTTCATGTGTTGAAACTTTGCTGAGTGTCGACACATCTCCTTTGTGTCGACACATGCCTTCATGTGTTGAAACTTTGCTGAGTGTCGACACATCTCCTTTGTGTCGACACATGCCTTCATGTGTTGAAACTTTGCTGAGTGTCGACACATCTCATTTGTGTCGACACTTGTACTTAAACTTTGTTGAAGTTCGCTGAGTGTCGACATAGCCTCCTGGTGTCGACACCTTTGATGTCGACAAAGTTTCTTTGTGTATCGACACTGCTTCTAAGTGTCGACATTGATTATGTAGACAATTCTTCACTGTGTGTCGACACTGTCTGTATGTGTCGACACTTTTCTTCTAGTGTCGACTCTGCCTTCCTGGTGTCGACACAATTACTCCAAGTGTCGGCACAGCTTCTCTAGGTGTCGACACAAGCCTTATTAAGTGTCGACACTTTTCTTTTAGGTGTCGACACAAGGACTTAGAAACTTTTCATGCAATCCTGCAGTTACTTAACCTGCACAAATAAACTCAAAGCACATCAAATACACCTTGATGTATATCATTGAGTAGGGTGAGCCTTCTTCAAATCAGGTACATATATTCCAATGTACCCAACAATCTCCCCCTATTTGGAGAAGTCATAACTCTTAGTCAATGATATACATCATACATAACAAATACTCAATATGATGTATAACAATATTAAATGACAGGATAAGAACTAAACATGTATAAACAGAACATGTAAAAACAATTATCTCAGAACAATAATGTAATAGATTGAACATATAACATTGTTCTTACAACTTCAAACATTTTCATTAATCAAAAGTTTACATAGAGTTTCATGTTAATGATTACAAATTGTAAACTTAAGAAAATTCTATTTTATGGCTGCTCTGATTCCTTTATTACAATGCCCTTTCCAGATTGAATCTTTGCTTGGACTGGAGCTTCATTGTCATCAGCAGACTTCTTCCCTTTAAGATCTTTCTTTTTCTGTTCTTCAGGCCTTATCTTCTGTCTTTCAAAATAGTGATAAGGCTTAGGGAAATACTTGCTAGGCTCCTGTGCATTAGGAGGTAGCTTCCCTAATTTAGCCTTCCTTCTGTATTGTACTATGGCCTATTGTCTAGCCTCATGTTTCTTCCATTCCTGGTCAGAATACAATTTGTCTCTCTCTATGAAATTATCCTTAGCAGCCTTCCAAGCAGTTAATATGATATTCCTATAGGTTGGGCTCCATTGCTCAAAGTCTGGCCTTAATTCAGCTTGCTCTCTGAACCTTTTCTTAGATAATTGGGCCTCTTGTTCTTTTAGAACTGCCTCTGGCACAGGCTGTACAACTTTTTCAAGAATAACATTCTGATTACCCTCAGGAGGACTATACATAGACTGTACCTCCAGATGTATCATGTCAAAATCTGCAGGAGGGTATATCACTTGAGCCACTTCAGCTTGCTCTCCTCCAAAATATGCAGGATTTATGCCAGACTCTGCAGCATTATCATCATCACATAAAGGTGGATATCCAAGGGTGGCTCTGATGGAGTTTGAAATCCACTTTGCATGATCAGAGTCTGCTTTGACTAACACATTCTCCCCCTTTATAACTTCTCTTTCTATATGATCTCTAAGATCATCCTTTTGGAATTGTGTCTGAGCATTCAAATAGTTAACTCCATCCTTATAAAAATGTTTTAACCTTTGGAGCTTTTCAGTAATTGCCTTCTGAGAATCTTTAATGGCAGTTATAACAGCAGTGAGGCTCTCTTGTAGTTGCTTATCAAAGGCTTCTTTGGCAGTAGCAGTCACAGCAGTCTGGGCAGTAGCTATATTTTTCATTTCAGTAACTATGGCATTATGAGAAGCAGTCAGATTATCATTCATTCTTAGCTGATTTTTCAGGACATATCCTTATTTTACTACCAAGTCATCAATCTGTTTCTTTATATTCTCTTGATGAGTAGTAAGATAGACCACTGCATTCCCTCCTTTATGGAAACAATCAGTCATTTTCTTCTTGTTTTGATTCACTTCAAATCTTATAGATTTTATGTCTTGAGCAAGATCAAATTGAAGTAATTTATGGCCTTCATCCATATAAGTTTGTAAAGCTTTCCTTTGCTCATCTAGCTTTATTTGCAATGCCACCATCAGAGAACTATAATCAGTTGTTGGGGCAGGCTGTGGAGCAATTGTCTGTAGTGCTTTCTTGTAGGTCTGGCTTCTTCTCTTGAAGACCTGGAACTTCCTCTTCTTGGCTCTAGCAGCCTCTTCATCCTCTGAAGCAGAAGTACTAGCAATATTTACTCTATCCTTAGGACTAGGATGTAAATCCTTCTCAGTACTTGGTAGCTCCTCAGCAATTCTTTGCTCCTCAGTCTCTTGTCTAGCAGTCTCCTCTACATGCTCCTCTTCAAGATTTACCTTCTCCCCCTCAACAGCTGCTATCTCTCTCAAGGTCTGTCTGTACAAGATCAGGGAACAGCTCTTCTAATGTAAACTCATGCTGAGGTTGTACAGAAGAATCTCTTATTTCTGGAGCAACTGAGTCTACTTTATCAGCAACTGATGTGTCATCCATGACAACATCTTGTGGTTCAATATGTAACGGTGTTTGCTGATCAACATCAAGTAATGATTCAGTCAAAACTTCATCCTCAAAAGGGAAATTTAATTGATTAACTTCAGTAATTACCTCTATAATGGTTTGGATAGCCCTTTCACTCTCTAATTGAGTAGGCTCATCCACATGTAGAGACTCCCCCTGGAGTGGATCCAGGTGAATTAGGCTAGCTGAGGGTAGCTCCCCCTGCCTCTGAGCATCTCCTTGTCTTGCTGGTGACTGTCCAGCATTGTCATCCTCTCCATCATCTGAACTAAACACCACTTGCTCCTCTGAGCTACTTGAGGATTCTTGTGCCACAATGGCTGTCTTCTTATTCTTCTTCTGAGGTGTTTCCTTTTCTGGAGTTGGCAGTTCCTTTGTTAATACTCTGTCCCAGCTTGAGAAAATCCTTACATTCATTCTCCTCATGTGATTTATCTTTGAACCTGCAGCTTGGTTCATCACTTTAGGAATACTTCCAGCTAAGTATAGACTCAGAATTCTACCCAGATTGGGTTTCTTCAGGCTCTCTTTTATCTTATCAAACATGACTGCAGACCAATCAGTATTAAGTTTGAAAATTATCCTTGTCATCAAACTGAACATGTGAGCTGAAATTCTATCATGTCCACCAGGCTTGCTCAGTATTACCTTGCCAACTATCTCAGATAAAAACTTGTCATGTATGTTCATTCCTTTCCTGTTGAACACTGATCCAATCGTCAGGTTTGAATCAAGTCCACACCATGTCAGTGCCTCCTTTGTCTTTGAAGCAGATACATCTTCCTCTTCTTTAGTTCTAGGGAGATGTAGAACTTTTCTTAGAGTCTTAGGAGTGACCTTCACCTATGCCCCATGAACTTTGGACTTAATCTTGAGTCCAGATTCATCAAGAGTTGCTGCACTCAAGAATTCGAGGACTTCCTTCTTCCAGATCTTGATAGGTTCTGAAACAAGATACTCTAGGCCAGTCTCTGCAATTAGGGTTACCACACCTTGGATTTCGGGTTCCGCGTCATCAAAGACGTGTCGCACGAGCTCATATCCTTCATTAATGTTCTCTTCTACCTTGGGCGCCATTAAGGTTTGAAGAAATTTTGAATTTAGAAAATAGAGATGTCGACACACAAGTTTGGTCTCGAAACTAAGGTGAGCGTGTCGACAAACAATGGGGAAAACCTATTTATACATTTCTAAAATTGAAGTGAAAAGGCGCGTTAACATACTTGAATTGTGTCGACACTGTTGAAAAGTGTCGACACTTACTTCTAATGTCTCGATAACTATGTGTCGACACAAGTATAGTCGACAGAATATATGTGTCGACACTTATATATCTCAGCTGGACACTTAGTCGATACTCTACTAGACCAATTCTGTGTAAATCCTAAGTGTCGACGGCACCTTGGATGTGTCGACACCTACACTGCATGTGTCGACACTAATTATCTGAAGTGTCGACACAGACTACCTAGATGTGTCGACACCATTTTTATGTGTCGACACAGACAACTCTGTGTGTCGACACTATTTTACTTAGCCAATTTTTTGTAAACTATTCTAAGTTTATCATACCTAATTCAATTTTAAATTTATTGAATTTGGTTTCATCTAAGGTCTTATTAAACATATCAGCTAACTGATTATCTGTCTTAACGTACTCTAGGGAAATGTCTTCTTTTTTCACATGTTCTCTTAGAAAATGGTATTTAATTTCTATGTGATTAGTCCTACTATGTGAGACAGAATTATTTGCAATAGAAATGGCACTAGTAGAATCACAAAATAAATGTGTCATACTAACTTGAATATCATAATCTTCTAGCTGATGTTGAATCCGTAGAAGTTGAGCACAGCAACTTCCTGCAGCCACATACTCTGATTCTGCTGTGCAGATAGTCACACTGGTTTGCTTCTTGCTACTCCATGACACCAGCCTTTCACCTAGAAATTGACATGTTCCTGTGATATTCTTCTTATCTTCCTTGCAGTCTGCAAAATCTGCATCTGAATAACCTGTCAGTTCAAAATCTTCATTCCTGGGGTACCAAAGGCCTAGATAAGGTGTGCCCTTAAGATATCTCAAAATTCTTTTGACTGCTGTCAAATGAGATTCTTTAGGGCAAGCTTGATACCTAGCACAGACACATGTAGCATACATGATATCTGGTCTACTAGCAGTCAAATACAGTAGGGAGTCAACTATCCCTCTATACAAAGTTTCATCTACAGGTTTCCCTACATCATCTTTGCTTAGAGACATTATTGACCTCATAGGAGTTTTCATGGTAGTGGATGATTCCACATCATACTTCCTTATCAACTCTATGGTGAACTTAGACTGGCATATGGATAATCCATCTTCAGTCTGTCTAACTTGGAGACCCAAGAAAAACTTAAGTTCCCTCATACTGCTCATTTCAAATTATCCTTGCATGAGTTTTGCAAACTTTCTGCAAATACTACTTTCTGTAGACTCAAATATTATGTCATCTACATATATTTGGACTAAGATAATCTTGCCTATGGATTCCCTAAAGAATAGAGTCTTGTCTATTTTCCTCCTTGAGAATTTATTCTCAATGAGGAAACTAGACAGGGTTTCATACCAAGCCCTTGGGGCTTGTTTTAACTCATACAAAGTCTTCCTAAGTCTATAAACATAATCAGGTTTAAGAGAATCAACAAAACCTGATGGCTGCTCTACATAGACTTCTTCATTCAGATTTTCATTCAGAAAAGCTGACTTAACATCCATTTTGATATACCTTAAATCCTTGAAATGTTGCATATGCAAGAAACATCCTTATTGCTTACAGTCTTGCTACTGGAGCAAAGGTTAGATCAAAATCAATACTTTCTTCCTGCTTATATCCCTTTGCAACAAGTCTAGCTTTATTCTTTATGATTATTCCATTTTCATCCAACTTGTTCCTAAAGATCCATTTAGTTCCAATAATGTTGTGGTCCTTGGGTTTAGAAACTAGCTCCCAGACCTTGCATCTTTTGAATTGATTCAGCTCCTCTTGCATGGCCTCAATCCAATGAGGGTCTAGGATAGCTTCTTCAAACTTCTTTGGCTCTACTTGGGATAGAAAACTGGAGTAAAGAACTGTACTTAGATTCCTGCTCCTTGTTTGCACCCCTTGTCTGGGATCTCCAATTATTTGATTGGTTGGATGATCCCTTAAGTGCCTATTTGCTGGAGGCAGCCTGTCTTCAGGTTGTACACCTTCAGTCTGTTCATTTAGCTGCACCTTTTGGTCTTCTTCAGCATCAGGAGTATCGTGTACTCTCCCTGGACAACAGCCACAATCTTCCACTTGCTGACTTGTAGAAGGACCTTCTGTTAAGGTAAGCTTGTCCATCTTCTCAGTTACACATGTAGAGCTGCAAACACTTCTTGGCAATTCATTGTTAATGAGTCTAGCTTCATCAAAAACTACATGAACAGACTCTTCTACAACTTGAGTAGATAAGACTTACCATTGTTAAGGATTTGGCAGCAAACTTGGTTAGATAAAACTTACCATTGTTAAGGATGTAGCACTTGCAACCAAAGATCCTGAAATAGGATAAATTTGGTTTTCTGCCCTTCACAATCTCATAGGGGGTCTTCATGTGGCTCTTGGTGATAGTAGTCCTGTTGATCACATGACAAGCATTGTTAACTGCCTCAGCCCAGAAATATTCTGTGAGAGATGTGTCACTCAATAGGGTTCTACCAGCCTCTATCAAGGTTCTATTTTTCCTTTCAGCAATACCATTTTGCTGTGGTGTTCTTGGAGAGGAAAATTCCTGAAAAATTCCAAATTTTTCACACAGTTTTGTCATACTGTCATACTGAAATTCAGTACCATGATCACTTCTGATTTTGACCACTGTACTGTCCAATTCATTCTGAATTTGTTTAACAAAACTATATAAGATACTTGGAGTTTCAGATTTTTGTCTAAGAAAGAACACCCAGGAAAACCTTGAATAGTCATCTACAAGCACAAATGTGTAGACCTTCCTACCTAGGCTGTGAACTGGCATAGGACCAAAAAGATCCATATGCAAGAGGTATAGACGCCTCACAGCATCTTTAATCTCAAGGCTATGAAAGGTGGATTTGGTCTGCTTGCCTTTTTGACAATCTGAGCATATCCCATCCTTGATACATTTGACCTGAGTACCATTCCTCACTAACTCTTTGCTAAAGAGTTGGTCAATTGTCTTATAGTTGAGATGAGTCAGCCTCTTGTGTCATTTAACACAATGTGAGACTTTCTCATCAGCTACAAGACAAATAGGAGAAACAATGTTCTCACACATAATGTCTAGACAATAGACATTTCTCTTCTTATATCCTGTCAGAATGATCTTTTGATCACTTGACCTTTTGATATGACAACCATCCTTGACAAATGAGATGTCATATCCTAAATCACTCAGCTGACTTATGCTAATGAGGTTATGTTTCAAACCCTTTACATAAGCCACTTGAGTAATTATAATTTGGTTACTAGAAATGTTACCAAAGCCTTTGATGATTCCTTTTTCTGAACCATCAAAGGTAACTTTAGGGTCATCCTTGATTGGAGTATAGTCCTTCAGCAATCCCCTAGTTCCAGTCATGTGTCTGGAACATCCACTGTCCAAGTACCATATAGGAGCATGGCCACTTGAACTCACCTACAAAACAGATTACTTAACCTTAGAACCCAAATAATTCTTGGGTTCTTGGTGCAGGTTAGTTTGACTTTTAACAAAACTACCTGTAGCTCTCCTAGCAGGTAGTTTGCTACTCTCCTTGACACTAGAATTGTGCCAATAATCTATGGCAAAGTGGCATATCTTGCCACAACACCAGCACTCAAACCTGTTGTACATTTGTTTAGGTACAACCCTGCCTGAATTTTCTACTGCAGCCTTCTTATTTAGTGCTGGGGCTTTGCCCTTAGATTTGGACTTAACTGTCCAGGCAGGTTTTGTAAACCTCAATCCAGTTTTACCCTTATGAGGTACAAACTCATCTATCAAAGGTAAAACAGATTTTGGTTTACAAAAACTTGCTACAATCTCTCTCTCCTTCTGAAGTCTAGCCTCCAGATTTCTAATTTGATCATTCTTAAATGTAATAGTACTCATCTGAATAACAGTAATGTTCTTCAGTCTGGCTATTTCATTCAGTTTCTGATCAAATAACTTGTCTGAATTAGCAGCAGCCAATTTAAGACTAGCAATCTCCTTTGTCTGAGTTTTGGCTAAGGTTTTGTTTTTCTTCAAAGCCTGCAACAAGTCCCTATATTCATCAATCAACTGATGAATATCTCCTTCAGATTCAGACCCACCCACATCACTTGATGCAGATGTATATGATTCTGACTCAGTACTAGAAATTGAACTGGAAGAACAACTTTATACCTTACTTGGTCCAGGCTGATCCTGGATTTTGTCTCCTTCAGATAAGGTCATCAGTCCTTTGCACGGAATGTCATCATGCTCATAAATTGAGTTCATTAGCTGCATGAACTCATCTTCTTCCTCTTCAGCAAATAAACCAATATAGGCTTCAGCTTCTGAATCTGTTTCTGAAGATAACTGATCAGTCAAACTTTTGTCTTTCTTGGCAACAAAGGACTTTTCCTTTTTGCCCTTAAATTGTGTCTTCTTTCTATCAGTTGACTCCTTCCTCTTTTCAGGACAGTCAGTCACTACATGTCACTGTCTATTGCAACAATAGCATACAATCTTTGAGCATGTAGTTTTACTTGACTTGGACTTTCTTCTGTCATTCCTTGATGACTTCCTGTTCTGATAGTAGTCATCTTTTGTCTGTGAAGTGGATGCCTTAGACCTCCACTGCTTCTTCTTCAGAAACTTTTGAAAATGTCTTGTAAAAGCAGCAAAGTCTTCATCACTTTCACTGCTATCTGAATTCTTGCTTTCTGACTCATCTGTCTCAGCCTCAACAACTTTTTGAGGTGGAGATGGAGACATGCTTTTATATTTCCTAATGGCTTCAGTCTTGAAGGCCACGGCTCTTTCCTTGTGCTCCACTCTAGTAGTCTTCTCTTCCTCCTTTCTAACCATCAACTGCATCTCATAAGATAACAGTTTTCCAAACAAGGTTGGAGGAGGTATATCAGCTAATTTGGTCATTTCCCTAATGGCACAAATCTTGGTATCTCGGTCCTTAGTCAGGGATCTTAAGAACTTGTCATTCAGCTCATAGTTGCAGAATTCTCTTCCATAGGACATCAATTCATTTACTATCTTATAGAACTTCTTGTAGCATTCAGTAATGCTATCAGACTTTCCTTGTCTGAAGCTTTCATATTCCTGATTTAACAAAGACTTCATGTCTTGTCTTACTTCTTCTGATCCCTTCATATAGACAATTAATGTGTCCCACATTTCTTTAGAAGTTTTACGGTGAATTAAATTCTGAAATGTTGCATCATCAATTGCACTAACAATAATATTCTGGGCCCTCTCGTCCATAGTGGCCAGAATAATTTCATCTTTAGTCATTTCTGAATAGTCTTTGGGAGTTCTCTGATTTGCATCCAGAACAGATACTTTCATTGGCACATATGACCTTTCTTTGACTGTAATGTATATTCTTGGGTCAGAGGCTTTCATAAAAAGTCTAACCATCTCTTTCCAAATGTCAAATATCTCTTTTCTACAGATTGGCAATTTCATGGACCCCAGCTCTTTGTGATTCTCAGTAGAACCCATTTTCTTGAATCATGATTATTCTGATTCTGCCTACAGGATTTTACTCAGACTGTTATGTCCCTTTTTGAGCAACCTCGCTTTGATACCACTTGAAAGAACTAGTGTCTAATCACCTAGAGGGGGGTGAATAGGTGTCTTTTTTCTTTTTTACTTTAAAAGCAGAAATACAGTACTGTAAATGCAATTCTATAAGTATCACAACACAGCAACCATACAATCATACACAGAGTGCACACAGGATTTATAGTGGTTCCTCAAGATCTGGGTACATCCACTTTCCCCCTTCGCCTATCTAGTAGTGTACTAGATTCGGCCTAACTTCTTCACTTCTTCTCAGATCCTCAGATCTTACAACTCAGAACCTCAAACAGGTTCCTACAACTCAGAGTGTCCCCACTCTTACAACTCAGGCACTAAGTCTTACCACTCAGTCTTCACCAAGACCTACACTCAGGCTAAACAGCCTTCAATCAAGGCCTACACTCAGAGAATAGAATCTCCTACACTCAGGCACAAAAGCCCTACCTCAGCCTTTATAAGATAGGCTTACAGCTCAGATCCCTTAGGATACTACAGAAAATAAAGTTTACAAAGTATATAACCACAACTCTGAAATAGAGAGATGAGTTGACTGGCTTCTTGATGAGTTCTTGAAAGAACTTTGCTGAGATCAACCTCCCTTGGCTTTCTTCAAAACTTCTTGAATTAGAACATAGTAGTGTTGAGTCTCCTTTGAAGATGATCTTCTATCAACTTCTCTCTTGAGAATCAGATCTCAATCTGAAACTTACTCTTTAGCCTGGTTCAACAGCTGTTCTTCTTAAAAGGAGCTCTCTCTCTCCAACTTCTTAGATCTTCTCTTGAAGATCTTCTTCTTTGTTGTGTTGTTTTTCAATTCATTGATCACTTCATTAATTCTGTCGAAGGAGAAAGGTCTATAAATAGTCTTTCTCCAAGGTAACCGGCTGATCCGGTTTCTAACAATCTTCTGACAGCTCTGACAGTTGCAGTTGACCGATTGAAATGGCAGCTGTCAAGTCATCCAGTCACTTCTTGAAATCTTCGTCACTGTCTGAAAGTGTCGAGACAGATAGTCTTTATGTGTCGACACAAATACACCAAGTGTCGACACAAGTAGACTAAGTGTCGACACTAGCCTTGATGGTGTCGACACAACTCCTTGTGTTGTTGTAACAGCTTCTCGACACTGCTTCTTCAGAATGTGTCGACACGGATCCTGTGTGTCGACACAAGCCTTCTGTTGAATGTGTCGACACTGATTGAGTGTGTCGACACAAGTATTTCTTCTTCAATACTTAGTTGATTTCAGCTGTGTGTCGACAGAACTCCTTTGTGTCCACACAACTTCTTGTGTTGAAACTTGCTAAGTGTCGACACATCTTCTTTATGTCGACATATGCCTTCAAGTGTTGAAACTTTGCTGAGTGTCGACACATCTCATTTGTGTCGACACATGCCTTCATGTGTTGAAACTTTGCTGAGTGTCGACACATCTCCTTTGTGTCGACGCATGCCTTCATTTGTTGAAACTTTGCTGAGTGTCGACACATCTCCTTTGTGTCGACACTTGTACTTAAACTTTGTTGAAGTTCGCTGAGTGTCGACATAGCCTCCTGGTGTCGACACTTTTGATGTCGACAAAGTTTCTCTGGGTGTCGACACTGCTTCTAAGTGTCGACACTGATTATGTAGACAATTCTTCACTGTGTGTCGACACTGTCTGTATGTGTCGACACTTTTCTTCTGGTGTCGACTCTGCCCTCCTGGTGTCGACACAATTACTCCAAGTGTCGACACAGCTTCTCTAGGTGTCGACACAAGCCTTCTTAAGTGTTGACACTTTTCTTCTAGGTGTCGACACATGAACTTAGAAACTTTTCCTGCAATCCTGCAGTTACTTAACCTGCACAAATAAACTCAAAGCACATCAAATACACCTTGATGTATATCATTGAGTAGGGTGAGCTTCTTCAAATCAAGTACATATATTCCAATGTACCCAACACAACACAACGTATTCGCTGAGTGTGATTTTCTTGCGCGGTCAACCTGCCATGCCAGCTATGCGAGCCTGGGCGGCGAGACCCCCTCCAGGTAAAAAACACTTCACCCCCCGGAGGGATCAACCTGTAATGCCAGCTATGGGAGTCTGGGTGGCGAGACCCCCTCCGGGTAAAAAACACTTACCCCCCCCCCGGAGGGCTCAACCTGTCATGTCAGCTATGAGAGCCTAGGTGGCGAGACCCCCTCCGGGTAAAAAACACTTCACCCCCCGGAGGGGTCAACCTGCCATGCCAGCTATGGGAGCCTGGGTGGCGAGACCCCCTCCGGGTAAAAAACACTTCACCCCCGAGAGGGGTCAACCTGCCGTGCCAGTTATGGGAGCCTGGGTGGCGAGACCCCCCTCCGGGTAAAAAACACTTGGCCTCTACGAGAGGTACCACCAGCCCTGTCCAGCTAGTGAGAGCCTGGACAGCGGGACCGTCTCAGAGCAAAAGGGACTTGGGTTTCCACGAGAGGTACGCCTGCCCTGCCAGCTAGTGAGAGACCGACAGCGGGACCATCATCGGAGCAAAAAGGAACTTACTCCCCCCGAGGCACATTCGACCCAACCAGCTAGTGGGAGTCTGGCTGAGGAGATACCCTCGGGGGTGGGGACTTGATCTCCCCGAGGCACATTCGACCCAACCAGCTAATGGGAGCCTGGATGAGGAGATCCTCTCGGGGGTGGGGCTTACTCTCCCCGAGGCACATTCGACTCAACCGGCTAGTGGGAGCCTGGCTGAGGAGATCCTCTCGGGGGTGGGGCTTCCTCGCCCCGAGGCACATTCGACCCAACCAGCTAGTGGGAGCCTGGCTGAGGAGATCCTCTCGGGGGTGGGGACTTGATCTCCCCGAGGCACATTCGACCCAACCAGCTAATGGGAGCCTGGATGAGGAGATCCTCTCGGGGGTGGGGCTTACTCTCCCCGAGGCACATTCGACCCAACCGGCTAGTGGGAGCCTGGCTGAGGAGATCCTCTCGGGGGTGGGGCTTCCTCGCCCCGAGGCACATTCGACCCAACCAGCTAGTGGGAGCCTGGCTGAGGAGATCCTCTCGGGGATGGGGCTTGCTCTCCCCGAGGCACATTCGACCCAACCAGCTAGTGGGACTCTGGCTGAGGAGATCCTCTCGGGGGTGGGAACTTGATCTCCCCGAGGCACATTCGACCCAACCAGCTAGTGGGAGCCTGGCAGAGGAGATCCTCTCGGGGGGTGGAAACTTGATCTCCCCGAGGCACATTCGACCCAACCAGCTAGTGGGAGCCTGGCTGAGGAGATCCTCTCGGGGATGGGGCTTGCTCTCCCCGAGGCACATTCGACCCAACCAGCTAGTGGGAGCCTGGCTGAGGAGATCCTCTCAGGGGTGGGGCCAACTCTCCCCGAGGCACATTCGACCCAACCAGCTAGTGGGAGCCTGGCTGAGGAGATTCTCTCGGGGGTGGGGCTTGCTCTCCCCAAGGCACATTTGACCCAATCAGCTAGTGGGAGTCTGGCTGAGGAGATCCTCTCGGGGGTGGAAACTTGATCTCCTCGAGGCACATTCGACCCAATCAGCTAGTGGGAGTCTGGCTGAGGAGATCCTCTCGGGGGTGGGAACTTGATCTCCCCGAGGCACATTCGACCCAACCAGCTAGTCGGAGCCTGGCTGAGGAGATCCTCTCGGGGGTGGGGAACCAGATGTGTCACTTGAACTCTACCAAATCCAACATCCTCAAACGGGGAAAAAGATGGGTTACAAGACTCCCCCCCCCCCGACTCAGCTGGTCGGGGGCTGGACTCACTACATCATAAGAAAAATACAGGAATTTTTTGGGGCGAGGCTTCTTCAGGGGGTCTGGGCATGGTGGTCGTCATCCTTCCCCTCGGAGACATCCATCTTGCTCAGGCTCTCCATGATCCTCTCCATCTCCTCTGCCTTGGTCAACCAAGAGATGGTGTTGACGGTCGTGACATAACACTGTCTTGTCATCCTGGAGTCTCCCTTGACTCTGACCTGGATCCCTCCTGAGCATTGGTGGAAAGAAGACGACATTGGTGGAAAGAAGACGGCACGCAACGGAAGGCGCTGATGAGGGGCCTTCCGAAGATGGCGTTGTAGCTGCTTGGAGCGTCAACAATGATGAACCGGCAGTTCCTTGAAGTCCCTCCCAATTTTACTTGCAGTCCTACTCCACCCTCTACCTCCTTCCTCTCCCCTGAAAACCCGAACAGGGGTCCGTCTGAGGCCAACACCCTCCTTGGCTCTACCTTCATCTCGTCAAACGCCTTCTTGAAAACGACGTTGACGGAGCTTCCGTTGTCAACCAAGATCCGGGAGACGGTGTAGCCCTCGATGGCCGTCTGGATGACCAGCGCATCGCAAAACGGATCCTCATGATCCGACAGGTCCTTCAACGAGAAGGTGATCTTCTCCTCCTGGGGCGGGGTCTGGGACGTCGAGGCGACGCTCCATCGGTACATCACATGAAGGCTCGCCTTCCTAGTGGCTTCGATCCCTACTCCCCATGGATCACAGCTATACCACCTCGGGGTCCGACATCGACCCGGTCCTCACACACGTCAGCCCCCCCTTCTCTAGGTAGAACCTCCTCAACCCGCACCGGCGGCTGCGACTGGGCAGGGCCTCTCGCCCCCCTCACTTCCAGGAACTCGTGGCAGGTAGCTATGGCGTGCCCCTCCACCTGGTGGAAGTCACAGTATGGTAGCGCTCCTCCCCTCCTTCGGCGGGCTAGGCGTTCTCTCATGTTACCTCTTCCTCCTCCTATCGCCAAGGCTTGCTGCGGCTGGGGTAAGAGCTGTCTTGGGGCTTGCCTCTGGAAGTTGAACCTCCCATAGCCCCCATGGAAGTTCCCCCCATTTTGGACGTAATCTCTTCCTGGACCCTGAACGGGTCCTCCCTACTGCCTCCAACCTGGTTCTGGACCCTCCTGAGCTATTCGCTCCTCTCCTTCTTTCTTCCTGAGGTCTCGAGCCACCTTGCTCCTTTGACTCCATCTCTGTTAGCTTTGCCAACTTCTTGACAAATGTCGGGTTGGCCGCCTTCATGGCTATCTCCTCGGCCGCCCTTTCCATCAACTCCTCAAAGGAAAGGGGGCCTTTCGAGTCAGGCTCATTTTGAAAAACCCCTCGCGCAACCCCACCGTGAACGTCATCTGGAGGGCATACCCTGGCATCTCCTGGACCTCCAGGATCTCCACTTGGAACCTGTCAACGTAACGGGCCAGCGACTCCTCGGCCCCCTGCCTTATCAGGAAGATGGACTCGGGACTCCTCTTCCTCTTCTTGGAGGTGGAGAAGCGAAGCTGAAAGCTCCGGCTCAAGTCCTCGAATCCATAGATCGACCTCGGAGAGAGTTGATGAAACCAGTCTCTTGCTTTCTCCCTCAACGTGATCGCAAAGAGGCGACACTTGAAGGCATCCGTCATCGGCCTAATGTAGACGGCATCCTCAAACCACTGCAGATGCTGGACGGGGTCATCCTTCCCGGTATAGTAAGTCATGTCTGACTCTCTGAACCCCTCGGGAACGGGAGCTGAGATGATCAGCTCGCTGAAGGGTGACCCCGCAAGGGGTGGTCTCGCCACCTCCACTCGCGCGACCTGCTCGCCTTGAAGGCCGGCACTCGCCGGGCTGGAGAACAAATCCCGGCCGGTGAAGTCTCGCTCGACCCCATCTCTCATCCTCTCCTTCCCTGACCTTCTTTCTGGTGCACTTCCTTCTCCCCCCGCTGGGGTCATCTCGCCTAGACCCCTGTGAGTCGACTCGTCGAGAGGGGGGGAGCTAGCTCCTGGGGGGTTGGGGTGGAGCTGTCACCCTGAGTAGCAATACTTCGCAGCATCTCCATGATGCCTTGGATGGAGCCCATGAACTCTTGCCTCCCCACAAAGGGTCCTGGGCTGGGGAGCTCGCCGAGATCATCACTACCTCTCTGACCTCCAGTCATGGCACTCTCCCGAGATCTTCTGTGTTGGTCACTTTCCACGCACACCGCACCAAAAATGTTGAAGCCAAAAATGACCTCTGTGGAATTCGGGGTCCCTAGAAAGGGGTGACCTCACACCTACTACACTCAGGAGAACGTCACGGACCAAAGGATCAAGAAGCTAGAAACAGACCCTCGGCTCTAGCGCTGAGGTCCCACCTCACACCCGGAAGACCTTTGAAGTCTCCCCCTCCCTAGCCAATGCAGAGCTAGGGTGCCTTGAAGGATGAAGAGAGAGTGAAGAAGTGATCCTCTCCAAGGCACCCCTAAGGGTCTATTTATAGTTTTTCCAACCCCATGGACCGAAATGCCAACAATACCCCTACGCCAAATAGGCCTTGGACCAATAGAAAACACTCACACCAAGGGGCAAAGAGGTAATTCCACCCCGAGGGTAAAACGGTAACAACAAGGCCCAAAGAGGTCCAAAGACGGGAGAAGCCATACCCCCTACCTTCCCGGACACCCGAGATAGGCTGGGGAGCAGGGGAAGGGGCGAGACCCGGCCTCCCGCCGGTCTCGCCCCGCCTCGCCCCGCCAGGCGCGGGGGCAGGGCGAGAACCCGGCCTCCCGCCAGTCTCGCCCCGCCTCGCCCCGCCAGGCCGCTGGGGCAGGGCGAGAACCCGGCCTCCCGCCGGTCTCGCCCCGCCTCGCCCCGCCAGGCCGCGAGGGCAGGGCGAGAACCCGGCCTCCCGCCGGTCTCGCCACGCCTCGCCCCGCCAGGCCGCGGGGGCAGGGCGTGAACCCGGCCTCCCGCCGGTCTCGTCCCCGCCTCGCCCCGCCAGGCCGCGGGGGCAGGGCGAGAACCCGGCCTCCCGCCGGTCTCGCCCCGCCTCGCCCCACCAGGCCGCGGGGGCAGGGAGAGAACCCGGCCTCCCGCCGGTCTCGCAGCTCCTACCTCGTGCCTAGCCAGTCGGGGGCGGGTGTCGGTCAACTTGTCATACCCTGCCCTCCCAGAAAAAAGAAAAGGGGGGAAGGCAATTTTTTCCCCCTAATAGTATATTCTGAGGGCTAGGCCTAAATTGGTCATCAAGAGCCCAAACCACTCAAAAAGCTTAAAACCAAAAAACCTGCGAATACGGGGTATGGCTGCCCCTTCACTCAAATGGTTCAAAGAAGTTAAATTGTACTTAGGGCAGCAAAGCCCTAATATAAATATTGTCCCTTGACCTAAGTAGGTCAAGTAGAACCTAAAAATGTAATATGTAGTATGTATGGATTAATTATGAATAATTTCATCTAGGTTATGGCATCCCGAAATGCTGGAAATCGTAGACAAGATGGGGACAAAGACATGGAGAAAGGCAAGAGAAAATCCCCGGTAAGTTCTTACTTTTCATGTCTGTTGTTATGCGGCTAACGCCTGATGTGAACGTAAAATGTTGAATAAGATAAATAGTTAACGGCGATTTAGACAAGTATTATGATAAGATAATAAGTTATGGGCTAATAAGAAAAGTAATATTAACGTGCGAGTCAAGGGAACGGACATGTGCGAGTCAAGGGCACAGATAGGAATGTGAACGTGCGAGACAAGGGCACGAGAAACACATTACCTTTAGGTGTGAGACAAGGACACTTAATTACACTTCATATAACCCATAATATAGGTGTGAGACAAGGACACCTAAACTTAAGACTAGTCATACATAAGATTAAGTATAAGGGAATCCAAAGACAAGTGTAAGATCATAAAACAAAGACATCATACACTCATAAATATTTAAGGAAAGGTAATAATTCACTTAGTCTTTTGACTAATTAAAACATGAAACTAAACAGGTCAAGGAAGAGGCAGTTCCAGCCACCAGTAGTCGGCGTCGACCATGCACTCCTCGGCAAGAGAAGAAGTATCGCCTTTGGGTAGAGATCTACTCAGCAGTCCTTGGAGTACTGGAGGAGCGCAGAGACTTTCAGATTTATTTTATGTAGTTTTGTATGAGTCAGTTTGTATAGTGTACATGTCGGTAAGCCCTTTTTGTGTAGATATAGGGCTACCGTTTTGTGTCGAGTTGTCTAAGGCTACCTTTTGATCATATTGTACGTTATTATCAGTTATATAATGAAATAGATGCTTATAATTTGTCATAACATTTACTTATTGTACTCTTTCACATATATGTTGTACTCTGATGGTTCTTACCTTGCTTAAATGAAATGATATGAAATTTGTAGTGGTAGCCGTAAGGGGGTCGTTACAAATAATTGGTATCAGAGGTAAGGTTTTGAATTTTGGGGCAATATGAGTACGTTAAGGAAATGCTGAGATGAGTACCACCCGTGATATTATTAGACTGTTCCCGATTCCTGACTTGCCTTTCCTATTTCAGGAAGTTCCCCGAACGTATATAAGTAGGCGACAGAGGGAAGAGGAGCCTGAAATGACATCAGAGAGTGGTAGCTCTGGAAGGTCAAATCCCCCTCTGGCAGAAGTTATGCAAGCTTTAGTGGAGGCCATCCGGGCAGGTAATGTTGCACCCCTACCTGCTCAGGAAACGGCTGATGTACAGTTGAAGCAGTTCTTAGAGATGAGGTCACCAATCTTTCGCGGTGGTGTCACACCAATGGAGACTGAAGACTGACTCAAGAGGATCGAGCTGATTTTCAAGGCAATGCGGTGTCCAGAGAATCGAAAAGTTGAGTTGGTTACGTTTCTTTTTGAAGGCGAGGCGAATAGATGGTGGGATAGTCTAACTCAAGGGAAATTCTACGGACGCACAGATATTCGGTGGAATGACTTTTTGCATGAATTCCTTGATTGGTTCGTGCCGTCATCGGAGAAACGAATCCTGCAAGAAAGATTCCTTCGTTTAACTCCGGGGGATCGATCAATGATGCAGTTTGAAGCAGAATTCACTCAGCTCGCGTATTATGCGAGTGATATGGTCCCTAACGAAAGAGAACGTTGTTTCCGCTTTCAGTTAGGATTACGGGAAGACGTTCGAGTACATTTGATCTCTCAGAGGATCCAACGCTATAATGAATTGGTGGAGACGGCAAAGCTGATTGAAAAAGATGTGAATGTGTCTCAAAGGAAGAATGAAGTCCAACAAAAGAGACCACCAGAAGAGCAAAGCACGACCTTCTCGGGGAAAAGTGGAGGGTCTAAATGGAAGAAGTTTAAAAAGGGTGCGCCAATGCTAGCCCCTGCAACAGGTAGTACTACCACCCATCCCATCTGTGGGAAATGCGGAAAAGCTCATCCAGGGGAATGCTTAAAAGTAACAGGGGTCTGTTTTAAATGTTTTCGCCCCGGGCATATCAAACATGAATGTCCCCTATGGAAAACAGAAGCTGGAAAGAAGACTACTGGAGGCCCAGGTCAAACATCGACGATACACAATTTGTACAAAGGAAAGGCGATTGAATCAGTGGCATCTGGTCCATTTATACAATCTAGGGAGGAAAGACAGGTGATGCCCCAAGTCTTCAACCTTAATCAGCAGGAAGCAAAAGCTCATGATGCAGTAATAACAGGTATGATTTCTGTCCACAATCATATTATGAAGGTCTTGTTCGACACTGGAGCGAGTCATTCCTTCATAGCTGCAGCGGCAGTAAAAGAATTAAGTATGGAACCTTATCGGTCCCATGAAGATATAACAGTCAAAATGCCCAATAATACAGAAATGAATACAAAGCTTAGATGTTCGGTGTGGCTGACAATTGAGAATACAGTAGTCGAAGCAGATGTTGCAATCCTACCTCTATCTGAATTCGATATTATTTTGGGAATGGATTGGTTGTCGCGTCATGAGGTCGTCATCAATTGCAAGAAGAAAGAAATTATATTTAGGTTACATGATCGGACACAGTGTACGTTTAAAGGAATGAGTGAAGTTTCAAAAGTTCTGATATCTTCTCTAAAGGCGATGAAGAAAATGAGCAAAGGGTGTGAAGCGACATTAGTCGTGTTAAAGAAAAGTGATACTGCTATGAAAGATGAACCGACCGTAGTTCCCGTGGTTTGTGATTTTTTGGGGTACCCCCGCAAAGAGAAGTGGAATTTACCATTAACTTGGTGCCTGGAGCGGCACCTGTCGCAAAAGCACCGTATTGAATGGCTCCTAAGGAATTGGCGGAATTGAAAAGCCAAATCCAAGAATTAGTGGATAAGAATTTCATACGCCCAAGTACATCACCGTGGGGAGCCCCAGTCCTGTTTGTCAAGAAGAAAGACGGTTCGCTACGACTGTGTATTGATTACTGCGAACTTAATAAGTTGATCATCCGAAATCAATATCCATTACCTCGCATTGACGATTTGTTCGATCAATTAGTCCATGCAAAGGTATTTTCCAAAATTGATTTGCGATCAGGATATCACCAACTGCGAATCAAGGAAAACGATATATATAAAACAGCTTTTAGTACGCGATATGGACATTTTGAATTCATCGTTATGCCGTTTGGATTAACAAACGCACCAGCAGTCTTTATAGGTGTGAGACAAGGACACCTAAACTTAAGACTAGTCATACATAAGATTAAGTATAAGGGAATCCAAAGACAAGTGTAAGATCATAAAACAAAGACATCATACACTCATAAATATTTAAGGAAAGGTAACAATTCACTTAATCATTTGACTAATTAAAACATGAAACTAAACAGGTCAAGGAAGAGGCAGTTCCAGCCACCAGTAGTCAGCGTCGACCATGCACTCCTCGGCAAGAGAAGAAGTATCGCATTTGGGTAGAGATCTGCTCAGCAGTCCTTGGAGTACTGGAGGAGCGCAGAGACTTTCAGTTTTATTTTATTATGTTTTGTATGAGTCAGTCTGTATAGTGTACATGTCGGTAAGCCCTTTTGTGTAGATATAGGGCTACCGTTATGTGTAGAGTTGTCTAAGGCTACCTTTTGATCATATTGTACGTTATTATCAGTTATATAATAAAATGGATGGTTATAATTTGTCATAACATTTACTTATTGTACTCTTTCACATATATGTTGTACTCTGATGGTTCTTACCTTGCTTAAATGAAATGATATGAAATTTGTAGCGGTAGCCGTAAGGGGGCCGTTACAGGGGACGCTGGCGTCGCACTAGCGGGAGGAGGCGGAGGCTTTCGGCGTCGCACCGGAGAGGAAGTCCAAGAATCGCTCTTGTGAAGACCGGAGGTTTCAGATTTTTTCAAAACCCACGATGCCCCTCTCGAACTGCCTGTCGGCCTCTTTATAACCCTAAAAATAAACTTGTTGAATAAAAAGAAATAACAACCGCGATCGGACGGTTCACAATGTTTTAAGTCAATCGGGCTACAAATACAACATAAAATATAAAAACAATATATGGATTCGACACGGATCGGTCATCCGGACGCAACCACAGGCTCTGATCGACCACCTGCGCAGTGGGTCACCGCCACCTGCGGTAATATACGTATGTAGGTCGTGGCGCACCGTCAACTCCCGCCGGCTTAAAAGCACTCAGCTCCGGTGAGTGTGGGTGGTCATCCTCGATGTATAGCCGTGGGCGAGTCTCTCGAGCTTCTCTGAAGATATCCAAGTAGCACTATGTAGTGTCTGATCGCTCCAACGGACAAGATTGCGTACAACATCTCGCCCGCTGGCGGTGTAGTATTCGATACCGGTAATCTGAAGCACGTCGTCTGTAGAAGGGGATGACACAAATGTATCTCTATCTGGCAGTGATGTATCTTCGTTTGGCAGTGATGTATCTTCGTCTGACATTGATGTATCTTCGTCTGACTGTTGTATCAGTGGGATCGTCGATGGTTCAATACGATCGATATGGAGCGACTCCGCGGGTGGTAACAAAGAGGGAATGGTGAAGGCAAGAGGAGGTAAAGATTCAGGTAGAGGGGCTATGGGAGATGAAGGCTCGAGTAGAGGTGTGGAAAAGGGGTCCAAGAACATGTGCTCCTCGTAGTAAGAAGTCAAATCCTTTACGTTGAATATTCGGCCGAAACCCATACCACGAGGGATGCCTACCTCATATGCGTTCGCACCAATCCACCATACGACTGTATAAGGGCACATTCTGCATGTGCTTAATTTCTTTGTTGATTCTTGCGGGACCCTCTCAAATCGAATGCGAATCAATATATGTTCTCATGCCTCAAAGATTTGCTCATACGTGTGTTGATCTGCTAGATTCTTATAATAATCATTACAAGCTGTAATTTTGTTATGGACCGACTCATACAGTGCATGCAAATGATGAACAAGTGACTCAACCTACTCATAAAAATGAAGTGAATAATGCAGCTGGAGCACAACATACTCGACACACTTCCTAAGGGTAAACCTGACAATGATTTGGACATTTCTAACATGGGGTAGCCTGTCAGGAGGTTTACTGGGTGGTCAATAAAAAAATTCAGCGTGACTGACGTCATCACTCGTAGGGATGTCATGGATGGTGACAAAATAGTATGTCGTGCGGGTGTAATGTGTTCCTCTTAAATAATATAGCCCGTCAGGTGGCTCATCAGGGGGTGTATACCAAAAGTCATCACATGTGAGATGATCACTAGTGAGGATACACGCTCCGTCACTAAATTGCAGACAGGGAAGCTCATCAAATAAGCCTCTCAGGGACTTACTCCCGAGGAGGTTGACGATGATAGGATGTTCCTTCAAGAGGAAGGCACCAATAACTGTAGTGTCAGTAGGAATTAGCAGGACACCCACAACAAAGTCAATACTAGCCTCATGAACCTCCCAAGGGATAGTGGCTCATCAGGAGGCTTATCTGGAGGTCCACCGATGTAGTTATTAATAATGGGATGATCCTCCAGATAAGTATCACTGATAGAGGCAGTGTTCTCATAAGGGAGTGAAGCAGTCACTCTGATGTCATCACTATGCTCTCGGCTCTCAGTAGTGATGTGACTCGAGTAGTGACATGGGCAGAGTAGGAAAAAGCCTCTACTCAAGTGTGGGTCACTCATTATAGTGTCACGAACCGGATTCCCAGCCAAAGGGGACTCTAGATCTAAGTGAGTTGCGGAAGATGGATATACCATCACAGTGTCACTGTACTGTTCGTCCTCACACTCATGACTTTGCTCACTGACCACTCGAATGTTGTTCTTCGTCGGTATCGTACGAGCACTACTAGATGCGTCGGTGGCTTGACCTAAATCCCTAAGCTTTCTTCCTAATGTAGATCTTATGTGGTCAAATTGAGCATCTAAGAGATCAAAACGGTCAAGGACTAATCGTTGAAATTCGGCCTCGGGTAACTCTATTTGCGGAACATAGGAGGGTCTTGACATGTGTCATGATCCTGGCGATGGTGATCTCTATAGGGCTCCTGAGGGTCATCTAAATGGTAGTTCCTAACATAATCGGGTCGTGGGTTTGTGAGAGAGCTACTCACGGGTTGGGGAAGGCCGGCGGGGAGGAGACTGGCCGAGATTGGGGGTTGTCGTAGCGGCTAGGGTAGATGGTGGGATGGACGGGAGAGAAGGGGATGGAGGGCTTACCGGAAAGGGAGATGGAGGGGACACCGGCGTCGCACCAGCGGGAGGAGGCGGAGGAGGCTTCCGGCGTCGCACCGGAGAGGAAGTCCAGGAATCGCTCCTGTGAAGACCGGCGGTTTCAGATTTTTCCAAAACCTACGATGCCCTCTCGAACCGCATGTCGGCCTCTTTATAACCCTAAAAATAAACCTGCTGAATAAAAAGAAATAAACACCGTGATCGGACGGTTCACAATGTTTTAAGACAATCGAGCTACAAATACAACATAAAATATAAAAGTAATATAAGGATTCGACTCGGATCGGTCATCCGGACGCAACCACGGGCTCTGATCGACCGCCCGGGCAGCGGGTCACCGCCACCTGCGGTACTATACGTATGTCGGTCATGGCGCGCCGTCAATAAGTATCGGCACATGTCGTCAAGTGGGGACAACCCCATCAACTACAGGTAAAGGTGAGGCATAATAAGTTATCTTTAATTCATATTATTATTTTTGCATTAGCAATTTTATTTTTGTATTTAAAAACTTACCCTTGGATGTTAAGGCCTTTATATTGGGATGCACAACCCTTTATGATTGGTAAAGATATCTTGGAGCCTGGTGCTTGGCCAAGGGATTCTCCTTGGAGTTCTCTTCTAAGAACTTATCTTCTCCTCCCCCCCACGACCTATGGTGCAAATTTGGCCCGGGCTCGCTTGCTCTGCCCGGGTCTGAGCCCGGTTAGGCTCGGTTCAAGCACAGGCCAAGCCTACAGGGGCTCACCAGGCCACCTCATTTGGCTAGGCCTCGGTATGGTTCCTGGTCAGGCTTAGGCCTTACGGACACCAAGCTTTATCGGATGCCCGGTGTAAGCCTGCCCCATATTTGGGTAGGAGGGGCAGGCTGGGGATGCAGCCCCAGCATTAAAAGCTCGGGCCGCCGCCCTAGCATTAAAAGTTAGGGTCGCCGCCTCAGCATTATATGTTGGGGCAGCAGCCTCACGTATAATGTTGGGGCGCAGCGTGCGCTGGCCACCCACTTTCGATGTTGCCAACAAGGCCTGGCCCATACTGACTGAGCCCGGTCTGGTACGCTCCCTCAGGGCCCTCCTTTTAATGGGGGGCCTGGACCTGGCCTGGGCCCAGTTTCCCGAAGCCTGGCATGTGCCCGATAGACATAAAGTTGGGGCCAGACCTGGCTTTTTTGCACCCCTACATACGACCGGTCGATTGCCCCAACTCTACTAAGGCTCTGTTCGTTTGGGCGGAATTGGAGGAAAGGAATTGGAATTGGATACAAAATTCCAATTCCGTCATTCGACTCCCATAAAAATCTGCGTGAATTGGTATTCAAACAAATTTCATGGGAATTGAAAGCAACGCATTTTGCCTCCTACTAATTCCGACCTCGCGAAATAAGGATTCTCATTTTCGCTCCCGCAGTCCCGCTTGGTGTGTGGCGCCTGCGAATCCCACCGCTCCTTGCTGGCGTGAAGAAGACGACGGCTACAAAAGTCTTCCCTCGTGTCTTCCTCCTTCCTGAGCACAGCCCCAGCGAGACCCGGTGTCGATTCCTTTCCTCCTTTCCGAAGGCGTCTCATCACGCAAATTGTTCTCCGCAACTTCAGGTCTTACGCTGGGGGAGCAGTGAATCGTGCCCTTCGACAAGGTTTGTTCTCTTCCCTAAACCCAAGTTTCCCTTCAATTCTTCGCTCCACCAGTTTCTGCCATTACTCGGCTTATAGGTTTTTTGATCCTCTCCCGCAACCATTCAGATTGTCAGTGTTTACTTCTCTCCAGGTCGGTTCTATTTCTCCGCCGAAGCAATTGAATGCTTCCCCAAGGGCCCTATCCGTTTTTCATTATTTTTGAAAACCCTAGAATTCATTGTTTGCAGCAAACAAAACTCGTGTCTCCACCTTCCTTCAACTTTTGTCCGCTAAATGCAACTTTGTTGAATGTATTAATTACTTCGTCGCAATTTTGGCTTGTAAACCATCTCCTACCCTTCTGTTTCAAAGGGAAGTCTGAATTGGCATCCCTCCCTGAAGCCTGCATTCAAAAGAAAAAAAATTCTTAGTTTTTCTACACCAGATTTCTATTGTGATGAATTATGTTGGGAGTGCAATTTGGGAATTTATGAATTAAATAAATAGTGAGGATGAGAGTCATCTGATGCATCCCTTGGTAAGTTCCTCCTCTTGATTGAGACTTTAGTATGTTCATTATAGTTTTGTTTTCTTTCAAAATTTTATAAATAATGTCCTCAATCGTAGTGTTTCTTTATCACATCCAGTGCTAATTTAGCACTTAGACTGGGTTTTTTTCTTCTAATTTAAGTTTGAAGAACAGGAAGTTGAATAGGGAGAGGACACATTAAATAGATTTGAAGGTTATAGGTTATCAAATCGATATCAAATTTTTCTTGGAAATTTTCTCATTCAATTCCAACCACTAAATTCTGACATGCAGCCGATCAGCGGAATTGTTACTTTCAATTCTTATGACATAATTTATGTCTACAACCGAACATCAGAATTGGAATCGAGTCAATTCCAATTCGCACCTCTCAATTCCTTCCAAACAAGCGGAACCTAAGGCAACATATGAGTTAGACTTCTAGTACGGTTGATAAGGTAGTAAATGTTTTAGGAAGGTTAGGACAAATCTAGTAAACAAACATAAAATATGTGTACTTCAATATAAATAATTTACAATATTATAATTTCAGATAATTGAAAGATATATGTAAAAAAACTTATGATATAAAAGCATAATAAAAAGAATGAAAATAAAAATAAAATTAGTAAAAAGATTTTATGGATCTGAAATAGAACAAAGAGATAAACACATAGTGAAGGAGGAATGAAGATTGAATACGGATTGATGGCTCTCTCGAGTATGTGACATAGTGAACAATATATAATAAAAGACAATTTATAGGTAATTGGGTCCGTTTAATTGTGATTGCTGGATAATGATAATTGACCTGTATGGTTGGTTATGGGTATTTCAGATTTATACCCGAAGTATGAATCAAAGGACCCGTACAAATTAATCAATTTGAAACGACTCTTCTGCTCTTTTCTTTTGCACAGCCCAAATAACGTAAATAAATATAAACTTGTTAAAAATTGTGCTCCTTTAATCCCAAGTAAAAAATCAAACTAATGTAAATTCTTCACATCTCAACATCATAAAACTGAATAAATATAAGGCCAAATAATGAAGAAAATGATGAAATGATGAAAACACAAGAAAAATAAATTATAATCATTATTTCAATTTTAAGGAGAAATTTTAACCGTGTCAAGAAAAGTGGTGCTTCTGTAGTTCTGTTAATTATTTTGGAGGGAGTAAGAAGAATCCAGCATGACATGAGCGAGCACAGCAAAACATGTGCATGAACCAGTAAAAACCCGCAGAGTCTTGCATTAAATTCATAGCAAGAAAACTAAGGACATTCAAAATACAAAACACAGAAAAACCATTATCAAAATAAGATGATATCCAACATGATGTGAGCAAGCACAGCAAAACATGTGTATGAATGCATGAATCAGCACCAATCTACAAAGTCTCCAATTAAATTCTTAGTAAAAAACAAAGGACATTCAGAAAACAAAGAAACAACAGAAAGAATTATCAAAATAACATAAACCCATACCAAACAATAACAATATTCGGATAGCAAACAAAAGATACTCTATCGAAAATAAGAAATATCAAAGTACCTTGTGACTGCACCCATGGATCTTCCCCACAACCCTATGCAGGAAATTTGATTGTTATTTCGGAGAAATGAAACCACTGTTTTAAGATCATTTCTCTGGAATAACACAAGATGCTACAAATATCAAGGTTTAAACAAAGGGAATACCGCGACAAAAAGAGAAGAGTTTGAGAAACTACCTCATGCCAGCCAAGGCTGACATAATCACCACCAGAAAGTCCTGATCCGGAAAAGTCAAGGGTGAAGACGCTAATATTTGATGGAAGGAGGATGATAGCAGCCTCATTTGCATCGGCCCTACATCCACTGCATGGTAGATTAAATATGCATTGATTTTTAAGTAAATCAAAGGAAATAAGATGAAATAATGAGAACAAAAATATTGCAAACAACAATGGCATAATGACAGCATATAATAAATATGAATAAAATGGATGTTTCAGATTCAAATTATAGCTGACATAAATCTATGCTTTAAAAAATAATCTGCTCTTAAGCTTAACACTCATGAAAGTACATCATTTTAAGTATCTGAATGTGAAATGTTAGGAACTTTGAATTACAAGAGCGTGAAGGCCTCCGGATAAGCCTATAGAGAAGTGACAGAGAAATCAAACTTCAAATTGCCTGGTGACTCAAAAGACTAGGGTATTAGAAGCTATAGTCAATGAATACAATGCTATTATTGATGTAATCCGGAGTTTTGAAATCATTTTTAAAAAGTAATTTTTGTGAACATTTCAAATATGTAGGGCAAGCGTGACGTTCTCAAATAAATTTCAAGTGATACTCGACCTTAGGCTCGCAATTATAGAAATGAAAATGCGCAAATATGAAAATTAACGACAAACAGATTCTACATTAATTAGGGCAAGCAAGCTCTCATATTTAGCGACCAACTTAAATAAAAGGCATATCACACTACTGACATGAAATGAGCAAGGAAATAAGCCTCGAAGTATACCTTAGGCACAGCTGGAGGATCCACAAGGAAACAGGAACTGGGTCGGGGAGGCTGTACTAAAGCTCGACACTATTGTGGCTCAGGAAGGTACTAACAAAGTGAAAGGAAGATGGATGCTCTTGGGAGGAGGTTGGTTTTCACAGTAGAGGGCCGGTGATAATGGGAAGGAGCTGGGGTGGTTGGACGAGGACGGTAACATGGGTTAGAGGTGTCTCAAATCGGATTCTGGTGGCTCCGGTCAGCTGGCTTGAAGACGATCGACTTGGGGATCTTGTCGACGAGCAAAACCGACAGAGGTAGTCGCCTGAACCAGAAGAAATCACTGGAGGAGGCGTGGCCGCTGAAGAGGCAGCAGGGCGATGGGAGGGAGACCAGCCGCAGTCGACGGAAATGAAAGTATTGCATGCGTCCACCTCCGGAGTTCCCGCATGAACTCTAGGGGATCCGGATCCTGGGAATGAAGGGGGCAGGATATATAAAGGAAATTTTATTTTTTTAGGCATTTAATTGGTAGGTTTTAGGTAAATAAATTAAAAGGAAATGAATTTTAAAGTAGGAGATTTTCAAAGGGCCTCAAAAGAACTTTTTTAAAGGATTTTCCCTCTAGGTAATTCTTACCATAACTTCCTTCCGAAAATAGAATATGCTTTAAATTTTATTTCAATATTACCTAATTTTGAATATGCTTTAATATATTTATATATTCATTCTTGTTTTGCTTGCCTCAATTAACATGTTACATAATTTGACGAATCTTTTTATTCAGGGACTTATTGGGCGATCACCCAATAAGGCGTACAAACATGCGCGAGTGACATGCGCAAAATAAAATGCATGTGCACTAATAACATGTGTGAAAATTAAAATAACAAATGTGTGCACGAAGACATGAGGTATAAAATTATGGGGATAAAAATGAATAAAGAAGTGATTTTAGGTTGCATCAATAATTTATGCGTGAAATTTTCCTCTCCTCTGCGATAAAGTGTATGGAGGCTTGGTTTCTTAAAGATCAATTGTGCCCTCTCCTCGGTAACAGGAATTCCCCACTCTATCGATGTTTCCCTCCAGCTGAGGGTCATCGAAAACACTCTTCGATTCGGTCCTCTCCTCAAAGATATCTCTGCATGTCTATGTAAAAGGCTCAACGTAGAATGTTGGTAGAATTATTGGATGAGCGGTGGAGGAGGGAATGAAGAGGAGGATACTACGGAGCCAGAACCGTAGCTAGCTAGGCGGAGTGTGCTTAGAAAAGAGATAGCTACCAAGATATCTTAACAAGACAAAGGAAATAAAACAAACTTCTTTGATACCTTCTCATGATGCAAGGGACCCTTTAAATAAGATTACATGAGGGCATAAAAGTAAATTAAGTCCTAAACTTGGACTTACATAAAAGGACAAATGTTAACAAACTATAGAAGATGATTAAATAAAAAGATAGAATGGCATAGGGACCGTAACATCTCATCCTTCCTTGAAATCGAGCTTGCCCTCAAGCTCAAGCCTATCCCGGTTGGTGTGATCCTTGAGTTTTTTAACTTCAGACCAGAACAATTCTTTATAGCGTGAGGTCGAAGCAGATGCGGTAACGGGATGGAAGCTCGTGTCATGCTCATAGATGTCACCGCATATGGCACTGTTGTCAAAGGGGCTCGGAGTACTAGAGCGGCTTGGTAGACGCTGGGTGATGATTGTCTAGTGGGTGTGGACGATTGAGGTGAACCAATGATCCTACAGAATGGGTCAACAGCAAACGGACGTGGTTTAGCAAATAAGGTGGCACTCGCAAATGGAGTGGAGTTTGAAGTCAGCAGAACTGATGACTGGGGATAAACCAGAGGAACGGGAAGAGTGGGACTCAGACCTGGCCAAAGCGATGGTTGGAGTGGAGGGTGTTGGATAGAGGTGGTTGGCGGGATGAATGAAACCGGACTCAAAGCCAATGAGATTTGCAAAGGGGAGGATGAAAGTTGTGCCTGAAGGAGGCTCACAGGAGTCGGTGGAGGCAGGCAATCACCGGGCTCGGTGGCTAGGCAAAGATCGAATTCACAATAGTTGATGATTTGGCAAGCAAGGCAAGGGAAACTAGTGTCATGTTTGCACTTCTTGGTGTCAGGTTGCAATTACGGCTTCGGTTGTCATATTAGTGTGTGTCATATCTTGAAGCTTGCGCAGTTACGACCAGAGATCTCTCATTTTTTTGTTTTAGAATTAATTGAATTAATCAAATTAATTACTTAGTCATGTGAAGACTTGATCAACTAATAAATTAACCTATCAATAAGGCGATGGGATTAAATAGACAGTCGCAGTTTCATCATTTATTAAATTGATTACTTTTTCTCGAAGTAATTGATTAAATAATTTACGAAGGGTGTTGGGCGCGACGGAAGACTCGTGGGGTGCGCTGCTCGAGAACGGCGAGGCAGGAGTGTCGACTGCGACGGGACAGGACAGACGCTCACAGGGGTGTCAACTACGACTGTACAGGAGGAAAGCCGACACAGTTCGTCGTCTGATCTATGTCGATTCTGGATCAACTGGCGAGGATACATGTTGGAGGACGAAATCCCATGATGATGAAGGTGAGGGCCCTAATTCATAAGGTCAAAACTGAGTGAGGTTCTACGTTGCCTCATACGGGATGAAGAAGAGATGTCATCAAGGTGTTGCGTCGTCCAGGATGTGCATCGTCGTCCAGGAGGACCGTTGTCGTCCATAGATCGTCGTACAAGCCTGGCATGAGGTAGGAACTGAGGTCAGCTTCATCACTTTGTATAGAACAAATAAGAGGTGTCGAAGGTTGAGTGGGTCGAGGAAGAAGTTGTTGAAGAGGATAGCATCGTCAGAGAGGTAATGCTTTGACGGTGGTCTTCGCGGAAGTGGGGAGGAATGTGATGTCGGAGGAAGGATGGCTCGGATACCAAGTTGTTACGGGCTCGCCGTAGAACGTCGGTAGAGTTGACGTAGGAGCGGCTAAAGGAGGAGGATATTATAGAGCCGAAATCGCAGTTACCAGGTGGAGTGTGATCAAGAGAGAGAAAGAGAGAGCTAAAAGATCTTAACAAGACAAGGGAATAGATGAACTTCTTTAATACCTTCTCATGACCCAAGGGGTCCTATAAATAAGATTACATAATGACATAAAAGTAAATAAATCTTGCACTTGGATTTCCATAAACTGAAATACATTAACGAACTATAAAAGATCTGAAATCAAATAAAAATATAAAAGATTGGGACTACAACAGCCTATTAATTTTGAATCGAGAACTGTATCAAAAGATCCTTGAAGTGTTTCTTTGCATCTATGGTGTTTAACGTTCGTTGTTAGCTGTCTGCTATATAATTTTTTTTGTTAGACATTTTGGTTATGTTGACACTAAAATTGTAGTGTTTTTGTTACGGATCCGCCGTCAGTTATCGTGTGTTATTATTATTATTATTATTATTATTATTATTATTATTATGTTGAGTCATGTTGTATCGAGTCGTTATTATCGAGTTGTAGTCTTAGCGTCGTAGTATTTTTATATTCACGCATCTATGGTTGTATTTACGATTATACCATTACGAGTTCTATTTAAGGGAACTCTTGGGGTCATGTAAGTTATGCAAGAAAGAAAATCAAGTTCTATTTTCTCTCTCTAGCTTCTCTCTCTCTCTAGTTCTTCGCCTCTCCTCTATCATTCTAGGGTTTACCCCTTGTATCCCCGCCTCCCCTTTACACGTTCATCGGCTTATAACAGTTTTTTGTTTGGGTGCTTTTTTGGTGTGGTGCTCCGTCCTGGTGTTTCTGACGTTATTGGATGTCATGGTATTTCCGACAATGTAGTAGTTGTGGTATTTTTATGACATTGTAGTGATCTATTTATACTCTGGTAATTGTAGTGTTTTGCTGAAGGAGGGCATTGGCGCACTGGTTAAGGTGTTGTCGTGTGACCTTGAGGTCACGGGTTCGAGTCCTCATAGCAACCACTTACAAAATTGTAGGGTAAGGTTTGTCTAAATTTCACCCTTGAGGTGGCACCCTTCCCCGGACCCTCGTTGTACAACTCATAATCGCCAAGGAGGACCCAGTTGTGCCACGGATCTGACGTTATTGGATGTCATGGTATTTCCGACAATGTAGTAGTTGTGGTATTCTTATGACATTGTAGTGATCTATTTTTACTCTAGTAATTGTAGTGTTTTGTGAAGGGGAACCTTGGCGCACTGGTTAAGGTGTTGTCGTGTGACCTTGAGGTCACGGGTTCGATTCCTCAAAGCAGCCACTTGCAAAATTGTAGGGTAAGGTTTGTCTAAATTTCACCCTTGAGGTGGCACCCTTCCCCGGAACCTCGTTGTACAACTCATATTCGCTAAGGAGGACCCAGTTGTGCCACGGAGGCAAGAGTCAACGTCAACATTAAAGACCAGGTTAACAATCAACAGTGGACTAGGAGGGTGATCCTTTCTTACGGGCGAGTATCATACTCGCTCAGGCGCGCTACCACCTAGAAGCATAGGCGAGTATCAATTTTTTGACCATCCAGGCGAGTATCCGAATAGCGTGTCGCGACGAACAGCTACAACACTCGCCTAGTAGGCGACTTCTGGTACCACCTCGCCAAGCACGACCAAGGATCGAAGATAGTCTCCCGAAGATAGTCGTGAACCCAGACGACAAGCTCGCGGGGCTGAGTCTTATCGCATGAAGACCCCCCCCCCCCCTTCAGGTTTTTTTCTATAAATAGAACCTCAGGGGTACCAGAAATGGCACTTTGAAATCTTGTTATTTTACCCCTCTTTCATCCCCTTGAGACTAACCATTCTCTGTACGGTGTCTTCCTTGTACCTAGCTTGGCTATCTTTGATTGTGGAGGGAAAGCTCTTCTAAGCTTCTGGGTATGTGGTGGAACCTCCCTGCTGTAGCGTCTGGGGTCCTTTAGTCGTTTTTCCCTCTCTTGCTTTATCTTCAGAGTCGGGTGTGCCGAACCGCCTGGTCAAGTAACCTCGGGCTGCACTTAGATCCGAATATTTTGGAGTGAGGATTTTCCCGGCTTCAACACTTTGGTGAGGAGAGTGCGGATCGCAGCCGGAGGAGGAAAGTCTGACAAGGAGGCAGCATTGTGAATGAAAGTGAGCAAGGAGTGGCGGGAAACTCGCAGTGTCCAAGCGAGTATGTTACCCGGGTCGAGTTTAGCTCAGAGCTCGGCGGGCTCGCGCAGCGCAGCGAGGATACTGTGCGCTCGCTATTGACTTCTCGCACGAAGGCCACGGCAATGTCCCCTCTTTGCGAGACCCTGTCGTAGGATGTCGCGCCACCCAAAAGGCTCGGCAAGGAGCACGTGGCAGAGGAATGAGAGTAACCAGCGCATTCAATGTATTACCTGTCAGGGGATATGGATTCAGAAGGGCGAGTATCAGGAGAGAAGCCGGGATACCCGCGCAGGCGAGTTTGGTGCTTCTCGCTAACTTATCATTCGCCACCAGAAAGGGAGGAGCCAGTTTGGCGAGGGTGTGTTGTCAGCTCCAGTACCAAAAGGTTTTATGGACCCGACACTGAACTACTATTTCGTAAGAAATGACCCGCTGGTGCAGACTAGCTCAGATCAGGTCGTCGCAAGAGTGCTCGACGTCGCACCCGACCGGACCTTTATCGACCTTGAGACTTGCATATCACATTGGGTCGTTTTGTAATTGTTGTAATTATTTTGTATTTTGTATTTTGGTATGTTTTGTGAAATATATATACATATATATAAAGTTATAAATATATATATATATAAAGGTTTTAAATTTTAACCATATATATATAAATATATATGTGTATGGGCATACACATATATCGTGTGTGTGTGTGTGTATTGCTTTCTTAGGTTAAGAAACAGCCGGTTCATACAACCGAATCTGCCCTGTTCATCTCTCCTGATCCGGAGCTACAGGGAAGGTGGAATCACAGCCCTACTTCGCTCCATTTCCAGCCCCACGAGCCACATCTTCAACATCTCCAACCGCCGGCCCATGATCCAGCCTCGTCAGCGTCGATGGCGCGTCCAACGATCGGTCCAAATTAGATGGGTTGGCCACGTTTGTCCCCTTCCACGATCCCTCCTGCCCGTTGTTCATGTTGCCCTATAAAAGAAGAAGAACACAAATCAGTGAAGGGGGGTGATTGTTGATGTGTTAAGAGCCGCTGAGTTTATTCCATCCGCCGACAGGGATGATCAATAGTGATTAACTTTTAGTTTTCCTGTTTTGAGAGATGTTGTTTGCTTCCAGTTAATGAGTGTTTGCTGTAATTTTTCTAGAGTTCCCTGTCCGACTGTAGGAATTAGATGGATGACCTGTGCGAGCTGTTGTTCCCTATTCAAGTGTTGTAATTTTTTTAAAGTTTCTTTGTTGGCAGATTTCTACTTGCTGTAAGCTTTCCAGTGAAATGGAAATTGATTATTTGTTTCCTTAACAATTTTAGGGTTAAAGTGTGTAATTGTTTCAGTGAACCGTAAACATAGAAGTTAGCTTTTTTTTTTGTGCTTTTGGAGCGATTGAGATTTCGTGGGTGCACCTTGGGAGATTGAGATTTTGTGGATTGAGATTTTGTGGATCCATCTTGAGTGCAAAAGCGAGTGAATTTTGGTTTGTTTAGCCTGTGGCCCCTTACTTTGTTGAGTGATTCCGTGTAACCACCTCGTGTGAGGGAGCGATTTAATTCCGAGGTGCCCGTTTGCGATAACGGTCGACCTCGGAGCGGAAGATCGAAGGTGACAAGGAGCTTCTCGCGTGATCGCCAACAACTTTGAATACGGAAAGACATATTGTTCGTGGGTAACTTGTTCTCTCCCCTCCTTTGTGTGTATCTAAATTTTCTCATTAGGATAAATAGACTCATTGCTGGGTTTTCGTCTGAATCTTGTCAGCAAACGCTACGTCAAAGACTCCAAACGGAAACGTATTTGGAGTTCAGGATTTCCGTTTTGCTACGACAAGGGGAACGGAACGAAGTTGCGAACTTCCGTCCCCGGATTTAATTTTGAAACTTTATTTAAGTAAAATTCAATTTGAAATAAAGAAGTAATTTTGTGTTTTTTCAAAAAAACCAAGTTGCAAAATTTTAAAAGTGTTGCGCCCGCTCTCAAATTGGCAAAATTATTTATTCATCGCATGCGTTTAGGGTTTCCTAGGAAAAAGCCGACAGGCGCGTAAACCCTACGTGTCGTCCTGCATCACCCGGTCAAGCATCTACAATGGCTCGAGAATGTGGTGTCGATCCGTATCATGACAGACACCTTTAAAAGCAAGTTCTTCGCAATCACCTTCGAGGGGAAGGCCATGGACTGGTTCCATCAGTTGCTGGTGAATTCTATTAACTGTTTTGAGGAGTTGCGTCGTGGACTGGTGGCGAGATTCGCTACTTTGAAGAAGAGGAAGAAGGAGGCGGTTTCCCTTTTCCATCTAACACAGGGCAAGCAGGAGACGTTGGGTCATTACACCGACCGCTTCCAAGAGCAGGTCTTGCGTATCCAGGAGGTGGATAGTAACACCCGAATGCCGGCCCTGACTTTCGGGCTGAAGCAGGGGCTCTCCAGCCTCAATATTAACACAGAGCCTTCAGAGTCTTATGGGGAGCTCATCGAAAGGGCCAACAAGTTTATTCAAGGAAAATCGGCAAACCCCAGCTTCCTGGCCAGGCTGGAACGGGGCCCTGCAAGGAGGAGGAACGAGGATCAAGTGGACCAAGGGGGCGTGGAGGAGTCAGCCAAGGAGGAGGCAGAGGGGTCGAAGTGATCCATGGAGGGGCCGGCGTGGAGGCCTCCTGTGAGGACCCTGACCAGCCTGGCTCGCCAGCGCTGCTATTCGTCCCAGGCCCCCATCATGGACTGCAATCTGTGCCACCCCAACCCCTCTCCGTGCCTCTTCGGCCACGGCGGGTTGTTGGAAACCGCAGCGTGAAGACTCTGACCACAGCACACCTGTTTACTGTGTTTTCGTCCCAGGTCCCATGGACTGCAATCCTCCCTTTGACGAGAAGTGATCTGGTTAAGCGGGCCTGCGGGGACTACCCAGGAGGTCACCCATCCCAGAATTTCTCCCGTCCGAGCACGCTTAACTATGGAGTTCTTTCGCTTCTCATCACCAATTGGGCTGCAACTCAATTGGTGATGAGAAGTGAAAGAACTCCATAATTAAGCGCGCTCGGACGGGAGAAATTCTGGGATGGGTGACCTCCAGGGAAGTCCCCGTAGGCCCACTTAACCGGATCACTTATCGTCAAAGGGAGGATTGCAGTCTGTGGGACCTGGGACGAAAACACAGTAAGCAGGTGCGTTGTGGTCAGGTTCTTCACGCTGCGGTTTCCAACAACCCGCCTTGGCCGAAGGGGCACGGAGAGGGGTTGGGGTGGCACGGACTGCAGTCCATGATGGGGGACTAGGACGAATAGCAGCGTTGGCGAGCCAGGCTGGTCAGGGTCCTCACACCTCCCGCAAGGGAACCCTCCACACCATCTATAGAAGGAGGGTCGGCTCGACCTCGCAAGTCCCTTAGCAGTTGGAGGAGATCACGTTCTCGGTGTAGGATTGATGGGGAATGAGAACTCTTTCCATTACGCCCTTATCATCCAGGCCTCCATCGAGAACTTCACCGTCGAACGGATCCCCGTGGACAACGAGAGCACTGTGAATGTAGTCTTCAAGAAGACGTTTGACGGGTTGGAAGTAGAGGAGGGGAGGCTGATAGCCTCGGATGGTCCACTTTTCGGCTTCTCCGGGGTGAGGAAGGAGGTTGAAGGAGGAGTGGAATTGTTGGTAACTCTGGGAGGGACGGTGATTAAATGTCGATTCGTCGTCGTAAATGCGTCGAGCTGTTATAGTGTCATCTTCAGAAGGTCATCGATTAACTTCTTTAAAGCGATCTCGTCCTCCTACCATCAATGTTTGAAGTACTGTCGGGGAGAATCCAGGTGAGGATCAAGAGCAATCCAAGAGCTGCCCGGGAGTGCTATCTGAATGCAAGGAGCACTATCAGTTGGATGGAGGAAGTGGGGCCGTAGAAGGTCCTGGAAGGAAGGGCAAGGCTGAAGCAGTGGAGGAGGTGGAAGAGATGGAAGTGATGACGGAGGGCGGGAGGCCCGGAAGGCTGAAGATAGGAGGAGCGTTGTAGGCCAAAAGCAAGGTGGAGCTAATGGCATGTTTGCAAGAAAACATGGACATCTTCGCATGGAGCGCCGCCGACATGCCCGGGATTGATGCAGAGGTGGAATGTCATCGCGTCCACCTCGACCCGGAGGCCAAGCCCATCAGGCAGATGTAGATGTCGGTGGCCACCAGGCTGGTCGAGCCCATCAGAGAGGAGGTGGAAAAACTATTGTAGACAGGTATTGTATCGGAGATCCAATACTCAGGCTGGGTCTCTTATGTAATGATGGTGAAAAAAGTCTCGGGAGGCTGGAGGATGTGTGTGGACTTTCCTTTTGAATAAAGCATGCCGGAAGGATTGTTATCTCTTGTCTCGGATCGACACGTTAGTTGATTCATCCGCCGGTTTTGCTGTGATGAGTTTTCTTGATGCCTTTTCAAGTTATCACCGGATCCGGATGCATCCCCCGGACTGTCGGGACATCTCCCTCATCACCTATGGCGGCTGTTATAGTTACAAAATGATGTCGTTCAGACTGAAGAACGCAGGAGCTACCTACCAACGGATGATGGACCTGGTCTTCAAGAGTCAAAATGGGCGCAATTTGGAGATTTACGTCGACGACCTCTTCGTGAAGAGTAAAAGCAACTCGGAGCATATTCAAGACCTAGTGGAAACCATCACGAAGCTACGAGAGTACAAGATGAGGCTCAACCCGGCCAAGTGCATGTTCGGGGAAGGACGAGGAAAATTCTTGGGACACCTCCACACCCCTAAGGGGGTTGAGCCAAATCCAGACAAAGTCAAGGCCATTGTACAAATGACATCCCCAAAGAGCGTCAAAGAAGTCCAAAGACTGACTGGAAGGCTATCAAGCCTCAGTCGTTTCCTAATCAAAGCTGGAGAGAAGTACTCTCCCTTCTTCAAATTCTTTGGGGGTGTCAGTAGTTCTAGTGGACAGAAGAGTGTGAGAAGGCCTTCGAACAACTCAAAGGGCAGCTGACACAGGCACCCCTACTCCAGAGCCCAAAGGAAGGGGAGGAGGACCTACTGCTCTATCTAGGGGTGGGTGCAGAGGTCGTAAGCTCGGTGCTAGTTTGGGAAGAAGGGAAGCGGCAGCTTCCCATCTACTATGTAAGCAGGGTGTTTCGGAAGGCGGAGTTTAAATACCTCATTCTGGAAAAGCTGGCTTTGGCGTTGTGATCTTGGCCCGAAAATTCAGGCCCTATTTCTAAGCGCACTTCATCCGCGTAGTGACGGATCATCCCCTTTGGAATATTTTGAGCGGTGCAGAGCATTCTGGACGGCTGGCGAAGTGGTCGATAGAACTTAGTGAGTTCAATATTTCCTTTCACCCTAGGGTTGCAATCAAGGCCCAAGCGGTGGAGGATTTTCTAGCAGACTTCTCGGCAGAGGCAAGTGAAGACCTAGGGATTCTTGGAGCCATCCCCTGAGAAATGTATGTAGACGGAGCTTCAGGCAAAAATTCCTTGGAATTGGGCATCGTTTTGGTAAGTCCTCAAGGGACAAGGATGGAGCAGGCGGTCTTCCCAGTTACAAATAATCAAACGGAGTATGAGGCAATAGTGGCAGGCTTACGTCTGGCCAAGGAATTGGGAATTCAATATGTCAAGGCTTTCACCGACTTGATGGTAGTCGCGTCACAAATTAGGGGGGAGTTCGAAATACGTGACCCCATTATGCAGAGGTATTTGGTAAAGGTGAAGGGTTTGATGGGAGGGTTCCAGTCATTCTTTGTAGAGCATGTACCTCGTGAGGAGAACTCGGCGGCAGATCGCTTGGCCAAGTACGGTCCGAGAGCCGGTGGAACCATCACAGAATTGTTCCGGCCATCTATCGACGAAGAGGAAATCATGGAGATCGAGTTGCAGGCTTCCTGGAAGGACCTTCATCAAGATTCTCTCGGGCCCTTTGCCCAGGTGCGTATCAAAGCTTGAAGTACCTCGGGTCATGGAAGTGATTCATTTGGGAAAATGCGGGAGTCACTCGAGAACCCGTACTTTGGAGCAAAGGATCCTGCGTCAAGGCTATTTTTGGCCGACGATCAGGAATGATGCTGAGGTCTTCTCCAAAAAATGTTCAAAGTGACAACTCTTCTCCCCTCTTCAGTTGCAGCCAGCCTAGCAGCTTTGTTCGATCACGGCCCCTTGGCCCTTTACCAATGGGGAATGCACCTGGTCGGTCCTTTTCCTCAAGACAGCGGGAATCGGAAGTTCATTCCTGTAATGATTGATTACTTCTCGGAGTGGATTGAGGTCAAAGTTCTGGTCAAGACCACATCCCAGATCGTGAATAACTTCATTTGGGAGGAGATCGCTTGCAGATACGGGATTCCCCTAGCCATCGTCACGGACAACGGGCAATAAATCGCCAACTTGGAGCTCACCGACTTCTATCAACAGTTGGGGACGGATCTTCAATTCGCCTCAGTACATCATACCGGGAGCAACGGGCAAGTGGAGGTCGTGAGCAGGCACATCATCAATGTATTCAAGAAAAAGGTCGTTAATATAAAGAGGAACTGGGCCGTACATGTAACACCCCTTCCCAGTATTACAGAAATCAGCCGTCCGGCCGGGTCAGCGATATAAAGAAAACTAGGAAGCAGTATTAAAACTAGTAGCAGCAGGTAATAAAAGTCCAAACTAAACAGATTTAATACTTACAGCGGGAGTAAAAATTAAACTAAGGTTAACCACATACCTGATGTCTGGATTCACAGAGCCACTAAACAAAAAAGAGACTGCATTAACTGAAAATCTGAACTATCAAATAAGTCTGATACAAGATACATAAAATATTAATGAGTTACACTGTCCACCATTACAAGTACATGCTGAAAATGGAGTAAACTGAAAATAGTAAAAGTACTACACTCGGACACCACCATGACGCTCATCCTAGACGAAGTTTCCCACCTGGGTCACCTGAAAAACATTGTCCACGAAGGGTCAGAGTAAAGAAAAACAATTCCCCTTAGTGACACTAAAATAGATTTACATATGAATGCATGCATGTCTTTAAAACTAGTCTCGTGCACTGAAAACATTTCATGATATATGATATGCATGCTTTTCCTATACTTACTGGTGAACACTATAATTCTATACTCATGACTTTTCGTCCATTTACCCAAGTCCTGACGTTCACTAACTAGTGTACTGTCTCACGTCAAGTCTGTACTTGAGTTCTAGGTGGCTTCGAGCCTACACGTTTACTGGGAAGGCTCTAGGCAGAGTAGCTCCTAACGCGCAAAATCTGAAACTGACGACCCGAGACCATCTGACGAACTCAATTGTTCTAGTGCTACGCGGACACGGTCTCGAATCTGCTAACTATCTCAAAGGGGAGTCAACTCCCAAGACTGTAACTCATAGGATACCATATGCCCTATGAGGATGGTAGTGCGCCTCTACCAAGCACGAAAAGACTGGTGTGCTACTGACCTTTTTGGTCTGACGCTACTCTGCATGGGATATCTTTTCTGGTGTACTACTGAGCGACCCTTGACTTTCTCGTGGTCGACGTGAAGGGACCTTCGCACCCTTGGTTGGACAATCTTCAAACTTACGTGTACATGTGAAGTTTCGTACTTAACTAACTGTTCACGACTTTACTAACGTGGTTATGGAAGAAGGCGTTCTCATACGTGTCTCCACGATTATTTTCCTACTGTCACACTTTTTTATGCATGATTATGATGTTGTACGAAACCTACTTATGCGTATAAAATACAATTACTTGATATGTCTAACTAAAAGGAATTAGGATTTCCTTAACGTGGTGCTGCGACGTTCGTATACTCGGCGCGGCGACATTTTCTTTTCCAAAAGTAAATCCTGCTGTTGGGGACCTTCAAAAGCTGCCCCGACCCCGCCAAAGTCCTGAAATTTACCGTAACCCTAATTTTAGAATTTCCCATCTACGATATTCTCATGGAAAAATTTATAAATCACTAGGGTTACAAAATTTCTGCGTTAACCTTCAAGTATTACCTTTAAGTATAGCATTTGGGGCTACCCAAGCGTTCCACACAAAATCCGTGGTGAACTACGAACACCAAAACCTAGGATAGGGCAAACAAAACGAAAACCTAGGTTAAATTTGTTTCCAAATCAAAGGAAAACCAAGCAGAAAGCGGGAAAAAAGAAGGAATCAAACTCACTGAAACCAAAACGTTCACTTCCACCGGTTAGGGTTGAATCCGGCACTTCCACGGCCAAGGAAGGAAAAGGAATGTCCACCGGCGCTCGTAGAGGAGGGAGGAGTGGTCGGAGATGGAAACCGGAGAGGAATCGGACGCCGATTAGGGCTTGCGGGAGGCGCGGCTTTGATCGCTGCGGGAGACGGACGGTTCGAGCGTCTGTCTGCGGGAGACGGCTGCGGTTTATTCCCGAGAGATGAGAAATGCGGGTTTTAAATCCACGTCTTGTGGTTTTGATGATCGCATGAGGAAAAAAGGGGGGGAAATGCTATTGGCACCCCAACACTAAATCTTTGAATATTAACTCATCCTCACCCCACGCGTCATTAAAACAAAATGCGTCACACCCTATAATTTACGCCCTTGACTGACTAACGGACACTATCATAAGAAAAACATTATACCTTGCCGACGCGCCGCCTCGATCAAAATTCGTCGTGATTTGCCCCTACAAATCAAATAATTTTTTTCACGTCAAATTTCGGATGTTACAAATCTCCCCTCCTAACAAAAATTTTTGTCCTCGAAAATTGTAGTCATACCTGAATCGAAGAGAAAAGAATAGTCTGCATTGCTCTTAAATTCATCCTCACGCTCCCAAGTATACTCGGGTCTGCCACAGTTCATCCAAAGGACTTTGATCATGCGAATCTCTCTATTTCTGAGCTTCTGTATCCTTGAATCCACTATTCTGACTGGTCTAACCCCAATACTAAGATCTGTCTCAATTGGTGCTTCCTCGGTACTTATGATCTGACTAGGATCTCTGACTGCTCTCCTCAGATAAGAGACGTGGAAGACATCATGTACACCACTCATCTCCTCAGGTAAGGCCAATCTGTAAGCAACCTCACCAATTCTTTCCAGCACCTTAAAAGGACCAACGAATCTGGGGCTCAGCTTTTTCATCCGCTTTATTCTAGAAACTCCTCTGACTGGTCTGACCTTCAGATAAACGTAGTCTCCAACACTGAATTCTACTGACCTGTGCTTCTGATCATGATACTTGGCCTGGCGATCCTGAGCTGTCTTCATACGCTCCTGAATAAGCTTGATCCTATCAGTGGACTTATCAATCCATGACTCCCTGATTGTGGATCTCTCTTCACTTTCAGCCCAACATAACGGTGTCCGACAACGTCTGCCATAGAGGGCCTCGAACGGTGTCATCCCAATATTTGTCTGAAAACTATTGTTGTAGGAGAACTCCACTAGTGTAACATATTTCTCCCACTTTCCTCCAAAATCCAAAATGCACATCCGTAACAAATCCTCCAAAGTCCTATTTGTGCGCTCAGTCTGTCCATCGGTCTGGGGATGGAAAGCGGTGCTGAAGTGTAACCTGGTACCCAACCGCTCCTGTACGTATCGCCACCCCCTGGAGGTGAATCTGCCGTCTCGGTCTGAAACTATAGTCCTGGGAATACCGTGAAGCCGAACTATCTCATCCAAATATAACTGTGTCAGCTTCGGACCTTGATCCGTCTTCCTAAGAGGAATGAAATGGGCGACCTTAGAAAGTCGATCAACTATAACCCACAATGAATCATTCCCACTCTGCGATCTCGGCAAACCATGAATGAAATCCATGGATATATCTTCGAATGTCCACTCAGGAATGGGAAGTGCCTGCAACTTGTCTCCAGGCCTTTGGCACTCGGCCTTAACCAACTTGCACGTCTCACACTTCCCTACGTAATCTGCAACATCTCTCTTCAAGTCTGGCCACCATACTAACTTCTTGAGGTCTGCATACATCTTCGTGCTACCCGGATGTATAGAATATCTGAAATTGTGTGCCTCAAATAAAATATCCTCGCGAAGGTGACTAACATAGGGGATACACAACCTGCCATCAATCAATAGTAATTCATCCTGAATAGTGAATCCCTCCTTCTGTCCTGACTGCGCTGAGCTCCAAATCTCTGTCATCTTTGGATCTAACGGTAGAGCTGTCCTGATTCTGTCCTTGATATCGCAGGTAATCTCCATCCAACTCAACCTTGCAGAACCAAAACTACTGCGTGGCACAATGGTAATATCCAGTCTCTCCAGCTCTCGCACTAACTCCTCCTGCTGAGTGAGGAGAAAGAAACACGAACCTCTACGGCTAAGGGCATCAGCTACAACGTTCGCCTTTCCTGGATGGTACTGAATGTCTACGTCGTAGTCTGATAGAAACTCTAACCATCTGCGCTGCCTCAAATTGAGCTCTCGCTGATCAAAGATATACTTGAGGCTCTTATGATCAGTGAAGATCTCACAACGCACTCCATAGAGATAGTGCCTCCAAATCTTCAAAGCATGTATGACTGATGCAAGCTCCAAGTCATGCACTGGATAGTTCCTCTCATGAACCTTTAATTGTCTCGAGGCATAGGCTACGACCTTTTCATGCTGCATGAGAACACATCCCAAACCCTGACCTGATGCATCGCTGTAGATCTGAAACCCGTCAGGCCCTGATGGTAAACTCAAAATCGGTGCGGTCATCAACCTGCCCTTCAGGTCCCCAACAGCCAACTCACACTCAACTGTCCAATCCAAGCCCTTACCCTTCCTGGTGAGGGAAGTCGGTGGTAAGGCTATCTTCGAAAAATCTCTGATGAATCTCCTGTAGTAACCAGCAAGACCCAAAAAATTGCGAACCTCTGAAACTGTCGTCGGCCTTGGCCAACTCTTAATGGCCTCTATCTTCTTCGGATCAACACTAACTCCTTTCTGACTGATGATATGGCCTAAGAATGCAATCTCTGAAAGCCAAAACTCGCACTTTGAAAACTTGGCAAACAACTGATTTTTTCTGAGTGTGCTCAAAACAATCCTGAGATGTGCTGCATGATCTTTTGCACTCTTAGAGAACACCAAGATGTCATCTATAAAGACGATGACAAAGCGATCCAAGTACTCCCGAAATACCCTGTTCATCAGGTCCATAAATACTGAAGGAGCATTGGTCAGCCCAAACGGCATGACCACGAACTCGAAGTGTCCATATCTAGTGCTGAAAGCCGTCTTCTGAATATCCAAATCACGAATCTTTAATTGGTGATAGCCTGACCTCAGATCTAACTTGGAGAAAGTGTTCGATCCCACCAACTGGTCGAACAAATCATCAATCCTGGGAATCGGGTACTTGTTATTTACTGTTAGCTTGTTCAACTCACGGTAGTCTATGCACAGTCTCAGATTACCGTCCTTTTTCTTCACAAAAAGCACTGGAGCACTCCATGGTGAAGTGCTGGGGCGTATAAAACTCAAATCAAGTAACTCCTGCAACTGACTCTTCAACTCTGCTAGTTCCCTTGGAGCCATCCGATAGGGAGATTTGGCTATCGGTGTAGCCCCAGGCTGCAAGTCTATCGGGAACTCAATCTCTCTATCTGGAGGGGCACCAGGGAGCTCTTCCGGGAAAACATCGGGGAATTCCTGCACCACTGGTACCTCTGACAACTCAGACTTAGTCTCTGCATTCATCAGTACTACGAACGTTTCGCAACCCTTACTGATGCACCTTCTCGCTTGGACTGCAGATATAATCATTTTCACTACTCCCTTCAAGCCCTGAAAAGAAAAAAAAAGTCTGATTGGGGCCATCAAACTGTATCTGCTTCGCCCTACAGTCAATCCTGGCGTTGACTGCCGAAAGTCAATCTATTCCAAAAATCAGGTCGAATCCTACAATAGGTAGCTGCAAAGCTTCCACAATAATCTCGGTGTCACTAAACTGCACCGGTACCCTGCACCTATCTCTGGTCTGCAGAAGGGATCCATTCGGCATCATAACATCCAGCGCTACAGTCTTTGAGAATACTTCTAAATTCAACTTACGCACTAGAAATTCTGCGATAAACGAGTGCGAGGCACCCGTATCAAACAGAATCTTAGAGGGTAAATTTCGAATCATAAGGATGCATACATGAATGAATTTTCAAAAAGAAAAGAGTGTCACTACGGAGTGTTAAATAAGCTTATCAGGCAAATTAAACACTTACCTGTTACTACATCTTCCTGCCCCTTAGCCTCCTGCTGACCAAGTCCATAAGCTCTGGGCTGCACCAAATCTCGACCCTGCTGGGGTCTTCCATCGGTAATCATCAACGCTTTGCCCTTGTCTGCTCTGCTAGGGCCACCAATCTCATACTTCGACTGCAGGAACAAAATGCATTTGTCATCTACCAAAAATTTATAAATGTACAAAAATACAACAAAGTTGATTACCTGATTCGAACCACCTTCCTGACAGAAACGAGCAATGTGTCCAGGTTGACGACACTTGAAACACACGCCCGCGCTGGCCAAACACTCTCCTGGATGGCGACGCTGACACTTGGGACAAAGGGGGTAGTCCCTGCTCCTGTCACCAGATTGACCATACTTCCTCGCATCAGGCTTCTGCTTCTTGTTCCAGTTCTTCCCCTGATCATTCCTGCTCTGCTGCGACTGATGCGAATCCTGAGATCGCTTTGCACGGAAATTACTTCGCTTTTGAACCTTCTGCTGGTCAGCCTCCAGCCTGCGAGCCGTATCCACTAAGCTCCTGTAATCAGCATTGACCATGGTCATCAGCGGCTGTCTCAATGAGTCACGTAAGCCATCCACAAAGCGGCTGCACTTCTCAGTCTGGTCTCCCTGCATTACGCCCGCATATCGAGCCAGATGGGTAAGCTCTCGCTCGTACTCAGCAACAGTCTTGTCCCCCTGGAAAAGCCTAAGGTATCTCTCCTGTAGACCTCGTCGTGCGGAAGGAGGCACGAACCAATTCGCAAGGGCTCTAGAAAATTCGCCCCACGTAAACATGTCTGGCGTACGACCTGGCCAAAAACATAATCATATTATTTAAAGAGAGAACATATCACTTCCAAAATAATTAAAGGAATTTTCATAACCATTTACCTGCGGGATCATCCGCCCGGTACTTGTCCCATCAGACCTTTGCCTCACCTCGGAGGAGGAAAACTGCCAGAGGAACCTTCTTATTCTCTGGGCACTCCAAAACATCCAGCAGGTCTCTGGTGTTTGCTACCCAATCATCTGTATCCATCGGGGTCTCATCCCACTGTAGTTTGAAGGCTGAAGTTCTCTAAAATTCCTCAAATAACGCTCCAGGGTCATCTCCACGGGCGCTGGGGCAGGAGCTGGTGCAGGGGCTGGTACGTGCCCTGGAACTGGAAACCCTGCAGCCAGTCCTCTCTGAAACTCCATCAAGGCAACAGTAACCGCCTTGGCAATCTGAGACGTTATATCAGTGCCCTCTGAAGCTGCTGGAACTGGAGGTACCTGTGGCACTGCAGCATCTCCCATAGTGGTGTTAGGAACAGGGTCCTGACGTGAAGATTCACCTGGTTCACTTACTCGAGTTGCCTGATAGAACATATAAAAGAAATCTGGTTATTTATCAAGCGTCCACTAAAACTGGCTTGACAACTATATTCGTACTCCTGCGAAAAACTAAGCCTTAAACGCAACTTAAAATACTCTACTAACAAAAGTTTACTGTTATACAGTCCTATGGCTCTGTGAAAACCTTCTAGGGTCCAGGGATCCTAAACCTGGCTCTGATACCAATTTGTAACACTCCTTCCCAGTATTACAGAAATCAGCCATCCGGCCGGGTCAGCGATATAAAGAAAACTAGGAAGCAGTATTAAAACTAGGAGCAGCAGGTAATAAAAGTCCAAACTAAACAGATTTAATACCTACAGCGGGAGTAAAAATTAAACTAAGGTTAACCACATACCTGATGTCTGGATTCACAGAGCCACTAAACAAAAAAGAGACTGCATTAACTGAAAATCTGAACTATCAAATAAGTCTGATACAAGATACATAAAATATTAATGAGTTACACTGTCCACCATTACAAGTACATGCTGAAAATGGAGTAAACTGAAAATAGTAAAAGTACTACACTCGGACACCACCATGACGCTCATCCTAGACGAAGTTTCCCACCTGGGTCACCTGAAAAACATTGTCCACGAAGGGTCAGAGTAAAGAAAAACAATTCCCCTTAGTGACATTAAAATAGATTTACATATGAATGCATGCATGTCTTTAAAACTAGTCTCGTGCACTGAAAACATTTCATGATATATGATATGCATGCTTTTCCTATACTTACTGGTGAACACTATAATTCTATACTCATGACTTTTCGTCCATTTACCCAAGTCCTGACGTTCACTAACTAGTGTACTGTCTCACGTCAAGTCTGTACTTGAGTTCTAGGTGGCTTCGAGCCTACACGTTTACTGGGAAGGCTCTAGGCAGAGTAGCTCCTAACGCGCAAAATCTGAAACTGACGACCCGAGACCATCTGACGAACTCAATTGTTCTAGTGCCACGCGGACACGGTCTCGAATCTGCTAACTGTCTCAAAGGGGAGTCAACTCCCAAGACTGTAACTCATAGGATACCATATGCCCAATGAGGATGGTAGTGCGCCTCTACCAAGCACGAAAAGACTGGTGTGCTACTGACCTTTTTGGTCTGACGCTACTCTGCATGGGATATCTTTTCTGGTGTACTACTGAGCGACCCTTGACTTTCTCGTGGTCGACGTGAAGGGACCTTCGCACCCTTGGTTGGACAATCTTCAAACTTACGTGTACATGTGAAGTTTCGTACTTAACTAACTGTTCACGACTTTACTAACGTGGTTATGGAAGAAGGCGTTCTCATACGTGTCTCCACGATTATTTTCCTACTGTCACACTTTTCTATGCATGATTATGATGTTGTACGAAACCTACTTATGCGTATAAAATACAATTACTTGATATGTCTAACTAAAAGGAATTAGGATTTCCTTAACGTGGTGCTGCGACGTTCGTATACTCGGCGCGGCGACATTTTCTTTTCCAAAAGTAAATCCTGCTGTTGGGGACCTTCAAAAGCTGCCCCGACCCCGCCAAAGTCCTGAAATTTACCGTAACCCTAATTTTAGAATTTCCCCTCTACGATATTCTCATGGAAAAATTTATAAATCACTAGGGTTACAAAATTTCTGCGTTAACCTTCAAGTATTACCTTTAAGTATAGCGTTTGGGGCTACTCAAGCGTTCCACACAAAATCTGTGGTGAACTACGAACACCAAAACCTAGGATAGGGCAAACAAAACGAAAACCTATGTTAAATTTGTTTCCAAATCAAAGGAAAACCAAGCAGAAAGCGGGAAAAAGGAAGGAATCAAACTCACCGAAACCAAAACGTTCACTTCCACCGGTTAGGGTTGAATCCGGCACTTCCACGGCCAAGGAAGGAAAAGGAATGTCCACCGGCGCTCGTAGAGGAGGGAGGAGTGGTCGGAGATGGAAACCGGAGAAGAATCGGACGCCGATTAGGGCTTGCGGGAGGCGCGGCTTTGATCGCTGCGGGAGACGGACGGTTCGAGCGTCTGTCTGCGGGAGACGGCTGCGGTTTATTCCCGAGAGATGAGAAATGCGGGTTTTAAATCCACGTCTTGTGGTTTTGATGATCGCATGAGGAAAAAGGGGGGGGGAATGCTATTGGCACCCCAACACTAAATCTTTGAATATTAACTCATCCTCACCCCACGCGTCATTAAAACAAAATGCGTCACACCCTATAATTTACGCTCTTGACTGACTAACGGACACTATCATAAGAAAAACATTATACCTTGCTGACGCGCTGCCTCGATCAAAATTCGTCGCGATTTGCCCCTACAAATCAAATAATTTTTTTCGCGTCAATTTTCGGATGTTACAGTACAGCTCCCTTTGGTTTTATGGGCATTGAGGACCACTCCCAACTCAGCCACTGGAGAGACGACTTTCAAACTATCTCACGGGTCTGAGACCCTCATCCCGGTTGAGCTCGAGGTTAGAAGCCCCCGGGTAGTCGCGGCGGAAGGAGGGGAGGAAGAATGGCACCTCGAGAATGAGAAAGCCCGAAGACTTTCCTTCGACTACATCGAAGAGCTCTGGGACCTTTCATCAACTAGGCAGGAAGAAGTCAAGAGAAGAATGGTAAGGCACTTCGACAAACATGTCCGCATAAAACAATTCCAAGAAAGAAGGTAGATGCCACAGGATGTCAGGAAGAGTCGTTGCGGTCGTTGACCCCCCTTGCACTGACGATCGAGATCAGCTCCCCCCTTGCATGTTGGTCGTTGACCCCCCGATAGCACTTCTCACTTGACTGTGAGGGTTATGGGAAAAGAGCCCGGAATCAACACCCCATCCCGACTACGAGGAAAGAGTCCTCCGTCATTGAGAGCATCATAGAGGCCATGAGCTCGGGGCAGGATTCAAAGCTCCTCTCTTTTAAAAATAAAATATTCAACGCCGTTTGGGAAGCAGTCCTCCCCCCCCCCCCCAATTGGATTCAGTCGAGCCAAGATGGAGGCCTCTGGTGTGTGTCCGGATGGACCTCTCGAGTGCCAATCCATGCAAATGTTTTTCTTTTGCTCCTCGGTCGGGGAGGGAGATGGAGGCCTAGGACATGTGTGTCCCATTGGACCTGCCAAGGGCCATTCCGTTTCCAATTGAACCCAGGTGGGAGCAGCCCACTTGATTTCCGTCACCCGGAGAACGGATGATAGGACAGTGGAACGGGTAATGTAATGAGTTTTCCTAAGTCCAAACCTCTGCACTGACGGTCGAGACCAACTCCCCAATTGCATGTTGGTCGTTGACCCCCCGACCGAACTTCTCATCCGACCAGGGAAATCGGTAAAAGGGAGTCCGTAGGGGGGGTTCCCCCTCAGCGGGCAAGAGTCATTTCTTTTCTAAAGGGGAAAATCTTTACCCCCAAAGAAGTTGATGACTTCTTGTTCCTTTCTTTTTTTAGCACTCAAGCAATAAGGCAAGCAATGTCGACACCCACGGAAGCCCTAAAGTAGTGGAGTTGTCGTTGTTGGGGTTTCCTGCACAAGCTCATCTCCTGCATACCGACTACTAGCCCCCTCGAGTAAGGAAAAAGTCTGTGAGTGAAAAAGCCAGTGAGGTCTACATCCCGGCACAAACTTTCCTCATCTTCTTCGGCAACTCGGCCCAAGGAAACTCAATTACAGGCTCTGAAATTGTTGTCGAGCAGCCAGTAAACAGCACAGTAAAACCACATTCCAGTACTTGGATGGTCCAATCCAGCCTTTCAACACCCTGACAGTCCTGATTCAGTCCACCTCCACATCTCCTCTAGATCTACTAGTTCATAGTCATTGTGAGTTCATGTTTTGATTGTTTGAATTCTATTGTTAATCTTGTGTTATTCTCAGTTTCTGTGAATATTATCTAATAATATTTGTGCCCAGACTTCTCTTGACTTGTCGAACTTTGTTTGCTCTTGCAGTTGTTGTTTCACACTCTCATATTTACATGCGTACTTGTTCTCTTAAATCGATATCTACTCACTTGTGGTTGTCGTGTATTATTCTTTTATTGCAAGCTTAGACTGTTGGAAAATTTCTTAGATCAATTAGATATTCATAGAGTCAACCTATATTTTACTAGACTTAGAACTGTCTTGCGTCACAATTGATCAAGCTTGATGAAGGTGTTAATAAATACTAATTTTATTTTGATGTCAAAATGATACACTCGCGCATATGCACACATATATAGTTAAGAGAAAATTAAAAAATCTTGATAGAAATAAGCCTAAACCCTAAACCCTTTCTTATCCCTAAACCCTTATTTACCTTAAACCATTTTTACCCCCCCCCCCAACCCTAAACGCTTTCTTATCCCTAAACTTTTTATCCTCCTTTCCATTTTTAACCCTAACCTTCTTCAACACTAAACCCTAAACCCTAACTTTTAAACCTAAACCTCATCTTAACCCTAAACCCCTACCCTAAACCCTCACCTAAACCCTAAAGCCTAAACTCTAAACTCTAACCCTAAACCCTAAACCTTTAACCCTTCTTAACCCTAAACTCTAAACTCTTTACCCTAAACCCTTTAACCCCTATAACCCTAAACCCTAAACCTAAACCTAAACCTTAACCCTAAACCTAAACCCTAACTGTAAATCCTAACAAGGGTTAGGGTTAGGATAAAGGGTAAAGCGTTTAGGATAGGGGGTTAGGGGTTAGGGTTTAAAAAGAGTTTAGGGTTGAAAGGGGTTAAGAAGGGTTTAGGGTATAGAAGAGGGTTAGGGTTAGGGGGTTAGGGTTTTGGGTTAGGGTTTAGAGTTAAGGGTTAAGGGTAGGGTTTAGGGTTACGGGTATAGGGGAGGAAAAAAAAGGTTGGGGTTAGGGTTATGGGGGGGGGTTAAAGGTTTAGGGGTTTAGGGTTAAAATCCCTTTCTTAAATTGAGGTCAATATTAAGTCACGTGAATTGAAGTACTTGTTTTAGTTTTCAAGAAACTTAGTCCATATGAAATATGTCAGTACCTTATAGGAGATGGATATAATAAGATATCTAGTTTAATAAATATAGAGTTTAAGAATAAAAAATGAACCTGTTTCCATGGCAGTAAATCACACAGGGTATAGCAATATTTTCTGGCAACGCTGCGGGGACATAGTGACTGCACTTCAATGCATGACCCCTTTCATTTATGAGCTGCTAGGTCGAGAAACAGCATCCTAACTTAGTCAGGAATTTGTGTGAACCCCAAACAAATATTAATTAAAAGTTGCATAAAGAAAGAAGAAACCTCGGTAATGTATCTCCGTACTTGCCTCCAAATCTTGGCGTTTGTATTTTCTTCCTGCGAGTGTGAAGTCCCATTCCCAAAGATAGTGTTCAGGATTGTAATCCGCCCTATGCATCACAAACCAGACAAATGCAAGTCACCAATAGTAAATTTTAAAATTGTTTACAATATGACAGAGCTAGCAGTGTTAGTCAATTACATATCAAAGAAATATAATTTGAATACGAAGGACAATTATTGAGGTTCGGTCTTAATTCTTAAATAACAGTACAATAGGTCTATAAGATACTTATTATAATGCAACATAATTATACAGTATAAGACCCTATGCTAAACAAACCATTACAGGTTTGATGCAGCAAGTTTCACTGGAACTTCTATGTGAAGATATAAGAGTAAAAGCCAAAAAGCTGTAATAAAAAAATATCGGAGCAATGGTTTAGGGTTTATTTGGCGCAGCGGTGGCGGGCAGAGGCGGCGGGTGGAGAAGCGGGGATCAAAAGGGAGGCGGAGAGGCGGGGATCGAAACAGAGGAAGACGGAGGCTTTTCCTCCTTGCTGCGGGAGGAGACGCAGCAAACGCCCATCGATGTCATTTGGTAACCCACTGTCCGGGCGGCGTTTGCAGGAAACACCCGGCGAAAACGTTAAACCAAATGAACCCATTATAAGATTTAGTAGATTGATAATATTTTGAAACCGATGAAAGTGTCTTCATTATTTCAGGCGTAGATATCACGATTATAGGGATGACTACCATTTACTAGATTGAGAATATTTTGAAGCAGATGAAAGTGTCTTCATTATTTCAGATTTAGATATCACAATTATAGGGATGATGCCATGTGCTTCGTGCCCAGTTATCATGTGTATGTATGTGGCGTGTAGGGGTTTTATTGTATCATTCATTAGGTTTTATCGTATCTTAGCCCAAGTGTTGGGAATTTACAGTTATGCACTTATGCCCCTTGTATCTTCTATTTAAAGGACTCATTGAGTTTTTTAATGTTAAGCAAAAATTAGTCACTCCCCTTGTCTTTTATTTATGAGATATTAGTAGCTCTCTCCACCGGAGCACCCCCTGCCTAGGCAGTCGTGATTCTGGCTCCATTGCACCCTCCGGCCACTACTTTGGCGAGCCCATAACAACTTGGTATCAGAGATATTCCTTCCTCTTTCATTTTCACCACGCTCCACCTGCAAAATCACCAACTTCAATCCTCCTCTCTTCCTCTGATCTGACAACTTGTCTTCAAGCAGTGGGCACGCCCCCTTCGAGCTCACGATCAATCGGAAGCCTCCTCGCCCAGAAATCTATCGACCCGACTCAGTAGCATTGACATTGATCCTCTCGTCAATGATCCTACATCTGCGCCCGGAGATCATCGTCGAAGCTACATTGCTCCTCGTCGAAGCTCCTGCATCTGTGCCCGAGGCCCATCGTCGACGTTGCACTGCTCATCATCAAAGCTCGTGCATCTATGTTTGAGGCCCATCATCGACGTTGCACTGCTCATCGTCAAAACTCCTGCATTTGCATCTGAAGCTCATCGTCGAAGCTGCACTGCACATTGTCAAGCAGATCCTGCAGCCCAGTTCCGCGTCGATTTGCATGGCTTCAGCGTCGACAACAGCAGCGCCATCTCTGCTTGCCTGCACACCATCTCTACCTGCAAGCCATCTTTGCATGCACACCGTCTCTGCCTACAAGCCATCTTTTCCTGCACACATGCCTTTTTTGAGTCCCTCCCTTCTCTGGAACCTAGATCCTGTGGTTTTATCAAAGCCCAAACAGTCACTTTTTAAGCCTACATCTAAAGCCCTGTGCTTTTTCTTTTTTGTTGTTTCCTCCAAATTCACTAATGATTTTTTATTAATTAATCAACTACTTGATTAATTATTACTTCAGCTAAAAATGAATTAATTACTTATTTTGTAACAAATTAATTACATTTCTAATGACCTATGAGGTAGCCCGATGCAAATATTGAGAGACGAAGATAGCATCCCATGCCTCGACAATCGCACGATGCGCTCATGCGCCGTTACCATCCTCGCTAGACTTGACAACCTGATCGTTGCAGATAAACAACTGCCCGCTCGTCTTTCACTCTCTGCCCCGCCATCGAGCTCGTTTATTGTTCCACCGCAACTCGTGGCATTCCTTCGAGTGAACCTTCCCCAACCGGCGCCACCACTTCTAATCGTTGCAACTCCAATTTCATACCTGATCGCTGACCAAGATAACATTCTAGTAAAATTTTTATGAGAAGATTCATGATGGGGTATGAAATTGGAGTTAGAAACAGAATGAGAAATAGTATACTTGATTTTTTTGTTGTCTATGATCATTGTCAGGGTTAGTTGGAAGCTATCACGGATCCTTTCATTGTTGTTGAAGTGAATGGACATCTTCGGAGCTAATTTCGCTAATATGAGAAGGTTGAGTTCATTAAACTGAACTGATTTTGATTTGCGAAGGTTTAGTTCACTAAACAGAGCTGATTTTGATATGCCTCTGGCCATGAGTAGGCGTTGATGGGATATTATGATTCGGAGAGACTATCCTTCAGGTCAATATATAGGAGTTAGCCATATCCAACATCTCAACACATGAAAAGGGTGGTGTGACATTGACTTGCTATTTAAACAACCCGTTGAGTCACACCATCATGAACGCAGTCTGAGCAATGTTAGACCCAAAATCGTATGTCCACGTTATGCATCTCATGTCATCAGTTATCTATTAGTGGTTATATTATTATGAGTTTTTAGGTATTTGAGTCGCGTTGTATCGAGTCGAGTCGTATTTACGAGTTATTAGAGTCTTAGTGTTTTAATGTTTCACGCATCTCTTTATATTGGGTATTTACACTCGTGTGATCATGGGTCCTAAATATAGGGAATCTTGGGTCATGTGTGGGGTATCAAGGAAGTAATCAAGTTTCACTATCTCTCTCTAAGTTCTTCTCCTTCTCTCTCAAATATTCACTCTCTCTAGTTCTTCCTCTCCTCTTCATCCTCGTTCTAAGGTTGAGGTGAGCAAGCTCCCCTCCTCCTTCATCCTCCTTCGGGCGAGCAAGGTTCCTCTTGTATTTTCACCTCCACCGCAACCTCCAACGATATCCCAGAGGCCTATAACAACTTGGAGTCAGAGCTTTCAGTCCTCGCCCACTTCCACAATGACCATTGTCAACACCTCAGTTCTGCCCTTCTTTGTTCAGTTCCAGCCGCCGACCAGTTGTAGCTCTTGATCCCTCGGCCCCCTCTAGTCACGGGCCCCCATACGTGCGAGTCATTTTGATATGATCTGTGTGAACCCAACGCGAGCAGTCTGTGCTCCAGTCGATGTTGTCCACTTACGCCCCAGCGCCACGTCGACCTTCCGCATCCTCTTCCCGTCAACGCGTTTTGCAGGGAGCATCCCCTTTCTCAATTTCGGTCAATGCTTTCGGCCCAGCGCTGGAATTGCTCTCATTTCATCCAGCACAGAATGCCCTCCATGCATACATATTGTTGATTTTCATCTATCGATCCTGCTTATTCCGCTCCGACTACGGAGGACGAAGCTTTCTCAGCGTCGATCAACCAGGTTATCCTCAAAAGGCCTCAATCTCGCCAATCAGCGCATACCTCCCTCAAAGCTTCGAGCACTGAGCCCGCCTGCATGTTCGTCTCTATGCTATTCAGATTTTCAACGCCTCACGCAAGTCTGTCCCTCAGAAACAGTTAGGAGACCGGTTATTACAAGACCTGTTAATTACTTTAATTAATTGAGAAATTCTCAATTTATTAAATTAATTATTTCTCCAACAATTAATTGATTACTCAATTATTTCAACGTAATGGAGAGCTCCGACGAGCAAATGATCCTTCGTTCGATGATACCGGTGATGGCTTCATATCAACCTCAATGTCGCGACTCACCGCCAATATCAATTGATTGGTGATGTCCGGACATATCAGAGCTTCGCTTCCACCAATGCAACCATCATCCCAGCCAGCACATGACGCCCCTTCCTTCCCAGCTTGCCCGGTTCCACGACAACCTACGATTTCTATAACGAGGCCACAGATTACGTTGTTGATCCATGCCATTGTTGAACCCTACAGGTCGCCTCCATGTGAAACTTCCACCTCCCCAGTCGTCGACCGCACCGGAGCAGCCACTGATCCCATCGGAGCACTCACTGATCCCACAGATGACTGAAGAAGCTCCACCACTCTCTGTAGTTCTTGTCGCTCCATCGACACCAGTGGTTCTGCCCCGCAGTTTACACATCTGGCATTGTCGCCTCCCAGCCCAGCGGTGGTGCGACCACATTTTGTGTCGTCATCGTCAGTCTTCACTGTCTCCATCCCGCACCCTCTGCTCCGACTACCTGCTTGTCGGACCCTCAGAGTAAGGTTGTCAGGATCGCGATCCAGATCATAGGATCTTACGATCTTATGATCCACATTTTGTAAATTGATCCTGATTTTGTAAAGCGATCATCGATCTAACCCTACTATCAGATCCGATTCTACCTCGAAACGATCTCATCTAGGATCTTGATCCTGACAACCTTGGCTCAGAGTCATTCCTTTTGGTGACTGTTCCCCAACAACTGTCGTCGCTTTCAATCGCCGCAACCCACATTCAGCTAGGATCTCTGTCACTGTCAACTACCATCCATCATCGGGCACACTCTCCACGACTCCAAATATTCTGGCCGGCGGCCCCCCTTCAGCAAGCCCATCTGTCCCACAAGATCCTTGTACCCTATCGCGCACGTTGATGACCTATCGCTCGATGCAGCCGTTGTGCATTTTTAGTGTTCGCAAGATTAATATGTTATCATCAGCCATGAAAATTAATTAACATTCAAACTATTACCAAAGTAAATAGGAGTGAGTACACAGAGTAAATAGCATAATCAACAAAGTAAATAGCATAATCAACAATCCAGAAAATTAACTGCAATAGTTTAAAGTAGTCACCTAGGAGGCCGGATAACAAAGTTGATAAATTGGTCGATCATCTTCTTTCCTCCCAGCCAGCCCACCTCAAGGTGTTGCCGGCTGCTACAACCTCTGAAAGCATCAAATTGCAAACCTCCACCAATTCAAACTATTACCGAAATACCAAGAAGCAGAAACCAAGCTGGACTCGCTATATCTCCGTCATCCATCAAACTAGGAGGAGAAAAACTCCACACCCTAAACCCTAAACGCGGCAAGAGATCGGGAAAAAACTGGAGAATAAACCCCAGAACCTTTGCCCCGGAGCTACAGTGCGAACGGCATTCCACCCACCCTAATGCCTTGAAAAAACAATGGACACCGAATATATCACCAAAAGAGCAGTTGAAAGTAATAATCTCCGATTTGTCGAGACAACCATCTTCGCATTTCACATCGAGCAAATTAACACGAACCCACGAGACAAATCCACCCTAACTTCTTGAAACAACAAAGCTGTGAAAACTCCAAAATTTTTGAGCACAAATCTCGAACCAGCACCTGCACTAACTCAAAGCTTCACTATCCTCGCAGATCCCAAGCTCAAATGCTGCCGGAGACCAGAAGATACCAACAAATGCGCAAAGAAACCCTAGAGGTTGGTGAAAATGACGGGAATCTCAGCTCCGTCAGCTACAAGCTGGAAGAAAATATTAACGAAAGGGATGAATCGGCAGGCCCGAAAAATAAGCCCGCGAATGTTTTTAGAGAAGAGAAGAGAAGCTCAGGAATGGTTACCGACAGGGCTGTGCATAAATACCAAAAACCGAAGAACCATCCGAACCGAACCGGACTGATGTCATTTGGGTCGGTTCTTTCGGTTACCGGTTCGGTTCCTGTTCTTAAATTTTCAAGAACCGGGGTTACAACTCGGTTCTCGGTTCTGGTGTCGGTTCTACCCAGAACCGACCCGACCCGAACTCACCCCTTAATAAAACATTAAAATTTAAAACAATAAAACCCCAAACCCTAAGGCTTTACGCATCCCGCCGTCCCGGAGGTCATGAGAATTTTGTATGACTATTATAAGAATATTTTTGCAAAATATTGACTAATGACTATGATATTATTTAGATTTTGGCAATTGTCATGTGTTTATTTTTATTCCTTTCCTTTTTGTTGGCATTATATGTTATGCTTCTAAATAATAAATTATTACAGTTGTTAATGATTTGATGAATATCTCACTATTTGTTAATATTTAGGAACTGAAACTATAATCGGAACCGAACCGGAACTGAGAATACGGTTCTGGTTCTTGGTGAGAAATTCTTGGTTCGGTTCTGGTTCCAAATATATAGAACCGAACCTATATGGTTCGGTTCTCGGTTCTCGGTTCTGGGCAGAACCGAACCGAACCGACTCATACACAGCCCTAGTTACCGACAAAAGATGCGCGGAATTTTTTCCAATAGACCTTTATGGCTTTATCCCTAAATTTGCAAGCAAAAAATTATAGATAATTAATTTCACTCATAAATATGTGTAATATTAAATATTGATGGTTCATTTCCTGCAGAAATAATATGTTTGATCAAAATACTGATTAACGATTCATATTTAATATCATACGGGTCGTAGGATATTATATCAATGGTCAGTATTTAATATTGCATCTATTTCTATGTGAGAGTAACTCACCTAAAATTTTTCCCTTAAAGAGGGGGGATGCGAGCCCATCTCAACTCGCGTGAAGATATGTGCACGTCACATCTTGCTTTGAGATGTGCGTGCGAGAGCTGAGATGTGATTGCATCTGTTGGATGCCGCAATGCACCGTAAAGTGCAGCAGGTGCACTTTACTCTCCCTGGTTGGGGGTGTCCCAAGATATAAATAATCTCAAGATATAAATAATAAAATCTACTTTCAACTGCTTTGGTCGTTAGAATAATGTGATTTAGGCTTCGTTTGGCATGGTGGTGGTAGTCATGAACACGAGGGGTTAAATTGTCGTTTGTTAACACCCCACTACGAAACTTCATCCTCTTTTATGTTCAAACAGATAATATTTTGTTAGCTGATCCTTAACGAATGACATTTTAACTCATGCATTTACGACCGTAGCCACTATGTCAAAAGAAGCCTTGGAAGAAATTAAGGAATGGATTAGTTTTACATAGGGATATATAGGATTGCACTTTAGAATGTATGAAAAATGGATATTTGATCTTGTTGGTTTATTTTACATTGTATGTATTTTAAACCAAATCCTTGATGTGTATATATTTATATATACACAAATACCATCTCTTGAGATTAGTAAAATTTCTCTCTCTCTAATATAAAAAGGTGTGTAGTTTAGGAAACTACTTTGCGCGTACTTATAGGGTGTGCTTGAGAAGAGTATCCTTTAAGGATTTTTTTTCCAAGTAGCGTCTTAGAGATCCAGAAGCCCCAATCCTGTCTTTCCTCCATTAGTGAGAAACTAGAAGAGAATCTCTGCAAAAAAACGGAACTAGCATTTAGTGGCAGTGAAAGACGATCAACTTCCAGCCCCAAACACGTTGGACAGACTGTGATGTGCATGGGTCTGTTTGGCGCAGATCTGGCGGCTGGAGAATCTCTATTCCAGCCGTCAGAGCTGTTTTTTCTGTGTTTGAGACAGCTCCTTATGAAGAGCTTTTCGTAAATCTGGAGCTGTTTTGCAGCTTTTCGGAAATCCCCCTCCCCCCAGCTTCTGCTCCCGCAAAATAGCTTTCTCTCTCACATGTTTTGGAAATCTACCGGCCCCAACTTTTCCAACTCTTCCTGCAACTCGCGGGAGCCGACGGTCTCGCCGGAGCTGACACATCTCGCCGGAGCCGACGCTCCCGCCTCCTCCCGCTCTCGCTCTATTTCTTCAAAGCGCACTTCTGCACAGAACACTCAAACACTCTGCAGCTTTTCAAAACTGCTCTCCAGAGATCTCTTTTAAAACAGTTCTATCCGGACAGCAGCTTTTCAATCCGCCAGAGCTGTCCCAAACAGACCCTATGTCTCTCCTCCGGTAGTGAGAAGCTAGAAAAAATCTCTGCAGAAAACGGCACTAGCATTTTTGTGGCAGAGAAAGACGATCAACTTTCAGCCCCAATCACGTTGGACAAACTGTAGGGTGTTTACGACAGTCGTGTAGATATCTATAGAGATGTGGATAATGTTCGGAGGTTTGGCCTCAAACGCCGGTCAATTTTCGTGAAATCTGATTTGATCGCAAGTATAAGCTCTTCTCTTCATTTGTCTGTTTTTGTAATAATTCTATCCAAGTTTTTCTGTAATTTTCACTGAGCATTTGATGACTAATAAACCAACACTGACTACCAACCCAAAAGTACAAAAAAATACATCATAGAACCAGTTACCGTTAAAGAAGCTCAGAATCTAGCTATGGCCCTTCAAGTTAACCAATTTACCCACTCGTAGGGTAGAGAAGACAGAGGTTTACTGTAAGTAATTCAGTGAAGCACTAAGTTTACACACCAGTGCCATTGTTGTGTCACCAAGGTGTAGAGGGAAAGGGAAAAGGTAGATATATACAATCCACACAAGCGCAAAATGAAGAGATAAGATGCTGTGTGTGTAGCAATCCAGCATTTATAGTAAGAATTTCATGTTTTTTTTAGGATTGCAGCTATATTTGAATTTGTTCTGTTAGTGAAGGCATAAGAAATTAGGATACACTCTAAGGTCCTGTTTGGGAGAATTTTTCAGAAAGAAAAAAAAGTGGTGGCAAAATTAAGGTAAGAAAATGAGTTTTTGGAAATATATGTTGAAAAAGAAAATTTGTTTGGGTAAACTACTTTTGTAGAGATTTTCCGAAAGGAGAATCGTTTTATAGACCGTTTGACAAATCTCCGTTGCGGTGAATTTTTTAATTAAAAATGAGCGTCTGGGGAAAATGAGCTCCCGGGCGAAAATGCGCGTTCAGGTGGAAAATACGTGTCTGAACGGAAAATACGCACCCGACAAAAAATGCACGTCCGAGGGAAAAGGCGTGTTTTTTCGCACGGGCGCGATTTTTTTGCCCGTGCGTGGTTTTTTTGCCAGGGAAAAAATGCGCCGGGACAAAAAAAATCAAGTTTGAGATATTTTTTTAGATATAAGCGTTTTGGGATGAAAAAATGCTTTTCGAAAAGGTTGAAAAGTAGGTGACAGATGAGTTTTCAAAAATAGAAGAAAATGAAGTTTTTCGCGATAGTTTTTCCCACCGGTAGACAATTCAAACATTTTCTTAGGTGTGGTGGCGTTTTTCAAAAAATGAAAAGGAGCTAAAAAGTCCTCTCAAACAAGCCCTAAGTGGGTAACTTTCATTATTACTCTCCTAGAATGTAACTGTTGATTCGTTATGTGTGGTAAAATTTAAATCCCGAGCATGAACTAGGTTTTTTAAGATTTATAGTAAGAATTTCATGTTTTTTTAGGATTGATATATGCATGTCGATCAGAGCCCATTCACAATCCACACTTCTACAATCCACAAGTTTCTACAATCCGCATATTTACAAAGTTATCACAATCATTTTAGAAAAAATAAAGTAAACGAAATACTTATGTTGGATATCTACATTCTAACATTGTGCTTTTACCAACAACCATGCAAAGTACGAGACTCTGAACGTCGAGACGTGAATTTCAAAAGAGCAAGGAGTGCGAGACTCCAAGCTTACATCGATTGGTAATCGCCTTATAGACACGTGGAGAATTTGAGGCCCAGAGTCGACCCTACAACAATACCTCATAAAAGGTGAAGAGATTGATTGGATCATTCCGACCTTGGACATTCAACATGTGTCAAGAAGTGTGAATAACATGGCATATGCATGCTTACAAAGACGATTTGAAGATCAGAAGAACTCTGACAGATCTCTTCAGGTCATTCATCGATGAAGGAAAATTGATATAAATTGATCATAAGAATTCTTGGATCGATCACTTTGTTGAGTTCTTAAACATTGAGAGGTAATACGAGTGGCTGATTTAATGATACTGTTGCGGGCAACTCAAAACTCCCGGTAGACCGGATTAAATTAGACCGTCTTAGCCCGTGGAGCGGTCGAGCGTGCAAACAGTCACAGAGTAAATAATGGATTGCACAAAAAGGTTTTTAACGTGAAAAGAACCCTCAATTGGGTAAAAAAAACATGTGATTGGTTCGGTGCCAGTCAAACTTCACTATCAGTGACAATTTAAAAGTTGTCAATGAAATTGAGGGCGACAAATCGCTCTTTGTTACAAATTGGGGTGAGAGAGAGCACATATGCGACCGGTGGGAGACAGACCGCCTCACCCAAGTCTCAATTTCTATCTTTTTCTGAGGGTGATGTACTCTGATCGGATGCTGGGCACTGCAGTGAAGCGCGTAAGAGATTTGTTGGTGGGGAATTGAAGAATGCTTTACACGTATGAGACTTTTTGGAGAGGTCAGCGATGCATCTTCTTCTCTGGAGCGTTGTGAACTTCGACGAATTTTTGGGTCGCTCGATGGAAGGAGGTGGCTCGTAGATGGTTTTTGGCAGAGCTTCGGCCGGAGGAAGAAGACAGTTGGGAGAAGAAAAGTTATAAATGGGAGAGGTCTTTGGGCCTATTTATAGACATCAGGTGATAGTTACAGTAGTTATGCGGTTATCCGCATATCGTAACCACCTAATTACTAGGTGCATATCATATTTAATATAGTTTTCAAAGCACATAATTTTCGTAATGTTATTATAAGCATATCATTATTAATTAAATGAATTTTGCCCACTAATAATGTTGGTTACGTCAGTGGTTATGTCGGTGGTTACCCATGTAACGGATGATGACGATCGCGATGAAATGATCGGACGGTGGAGAAGGGTCACCGTCAACGGTTCATGGGCGAAGAGCACCCGACGGCGAGCATCCACCGGGGGAGGAAGAAGAACTGTGTCCGGCTGCAAGCCGCGAGTAATCAAGAAGGGCGGGCGACCTTAGCGCCGATCGCGCCTTGCGGCCTGCCAAACGCGCCCGGCCAGGGGCGGGGACCTCACCCCGAGGCGCCGGCCACTCTACACGACCGCCTGTTTGCGACCGCGAGGAGCGGTCGCAAGGAGCGGACGTGGGAAAGGTCGCGCCCGGCGACCGGGTAGGCCAGTAACAGATTCAGACAAGTAGGCCGGCGGTGGCACCGGTCGGTCCTTACGCCCGCGGGATTGCAAACGCGAGGCGTGGCCATGGTCGGCCAAGTGACCGGTCGGGAGCCCCCCCGGCCCGGGAGGGGTTGGTCACCGGGGAGCGGCGGTGGCCGTCCATTTTAGCCGGCCACGGGCAGCTTGTGTGCGTGGTGGGATATCCGTATGCGGATCATGTGGGGATAAGGCGTGCCGATCCCGCGCTCAGCAGTTATTTATGTACAACCCGTATTCGTCGAGAGTGGATCCTACCACAGCCAAGTCAGCAAAAGTCAAGGTCAACAAGTAAACGCATGAGTCAAAGTCAGCATTCAAGATCGTGGAAGGTCTGGGCGAGTATAGACGAGCTCCCCTCGCATACTCGTCAGGTAGGCGACTAGCCGAGATACTCGCCCAGCCCGTGCGAGTTCCCCTGGAAGTCGCCTAGTCGCCAGGGGGGTGGGGTATAAATATGACCCCCCCCCTCCCCTTGCATTTGCCTATAAATAGGACCCCAGGAGTACGCGGTGGAGCACTTGAAATCCTCGGCAGGATACTCTCGCGCTTCAGTTTCGGGATAGTAGCTAAATCTTTGGATTCCTTTTCCTTGGAGAGCAAGTCGCGACCTTGCGACCTCGCCAGCTAGCTTCCCTCGTACCCAGTTCGGCCATCCTTTGTTGAGAAGGGGCTGCTCCTTTCGAGCATCCGGGTACGTGGTGGGTCCTTCCTGCCGCAACATCTGGGGTCCTGTTTGACCTGTTTCTTCTTTCTAGTCATCTTTGCCGTCTGATCTAGCTTCTGAGCCAGTAACCTTAGGCGGTTTTGGTCCGAATTCCGAGGTTGGGATTTTTCCTGGCTTCAACACTTGGTGCGGTGAGCGTGGATCGCAGCCAAGGAGGAAAGTTTGGAAGTTGAATGAGATGGCCATAGGTGGCGAGCAAGGAGAGTTGGTCGGCAACTCGGCAGTAGGAGGAGACGCCGCGCGAGGTGGTGAGTTTGTAACAGTGGCCGCGTTTGAAGAGTTCGCGAGGAAGATCGAGCAAACCATTCTCACTGGTTTCGCTCAGCGCCCAGAGGTCACGGCGACTTCTCCTCGTCGCCTGACGCCGCTAGAAGAGGAAGCGCCGCCGAGGCGAGCTGGAAAGGAGCCCGCTTGGGCAAGGGAAGAGCGACCAATGCAATCGCGACTTTATCCGACGAGCAGCCTGGGGTCCGTTTTCGGGATCCAATGTCGCCGGCGAGGTTCAGAGATACTCGGCAATACAACGAGTATGACGTCTCCAGCGAGGATGAAACTCGTCACCGCCAGGGAGGGAGGAGCCCCTTCTGTGATGAGATCCTCGCCGCCCCAGTTTTAGAAGGGTTCAGGGAACCCGTTCTTACTTACTACTCCGGCAGAGACGATCCTGTCAGACACCTCCAGTGGTTTGAGGACGTCGTCTTCATTCGTAACATGTCTGATGCCTTCAAGTGTAGGTTCTTCTCCATCACTCTCAAGGGATGCTCAGGATTGGTTCCATCAACTACCGGCAGGGTCTGTGTACTACTTCTCAGATTTGCGTCGGGGCCTTATGGCAAGGTTTGCGACTTCGAAGAATAGGAAGAAGGAAGCGACAGCCCTCTTCAAAATCGTCCAAGGGCAACATGAGAGTTTGAGACACTATATCGATCGTTTCCAAGAGGAGATTTTGGAGGTGGAGGAGGTGGACAGTTTTACCCTGATGGTGACCCTCAAGTTCGGGTTGAAACAAGGTTTGTTCAGTCTCGAGATGGGGTCCAATCCCCCGAGATCTTTTGAAGAAATGATAGAGAAAGCGAACACTTTTGTTCGAGGGGAGGAGAAGAACAAAGACTTCTTAACAAGGCTGGATGGGGAGATAGCGACGGAGAGGAGGGGAACAAGACCTTCGGGGTCAAAGTCGAGGAGGACGCCAGAAAGGAAGGAGGAAAGGAAGGAGGAAAGGAAGAAGGAAGAGCCAAGGAGAAGAGAGAAGGAAGAGAGAGGAACCCAGGAGGGTTGAAGAAAGGAGGCAGGAGAGGCCTCGAAGACAGGAAGAGAGAAGGCTGGCGGAAGCTCGGGAAGGAGGAAGGGAGGAAAGGCGATTCCAGTATCCAGAGAATCGCCCCCAATGGAGACCAGCAAGGCAACAGTATCAGGAAGAGAGGAGGAATGGAAATCGGCAGGAGGGAGGCCGAGGAGGAGGAAGAAGGGAGACAATGGCCATCGCTCGCCAAGACAACAAGCGGCGTTGGAGGGAGCAGCGAGCGATACGCCAGGAGGCGGCGATTCCCCTTTAAAGAAGGAGAACTCTATCGCAAAACCATCTCAGGTCCTCTAGCTCGGTGCCTGTCAGAGATTGAAATACCTCGTATCCTGGAAGAAATTCACTCAGGAGAGTGCGACAGTCACTCGGGAACTCGCATCCTTGAACAAAGGATTCTAAGGCATGGGTACTTTTGGCCCACCGTTAGGAAGGATGCGGAGACCTTCTCCAAAAAGTGCCTCCAATGCCAGCTCTTCGCGCCTCTTCAACTACAGCCAGCTCAACACCTTCGCTCGATCACTGCTCCATGGCCCTTCGCCATCTGTGGGATGGAATTGATCGACCCCTTTCCTCAGGCTAGCGGGCAGAGGAAGTTTGTGCTTGTCATGATCGACTACTTCTCCAAGTGGATCGAGGCAAAGGCCTTAGCCAAGATCATGTCGCAGATCGTGAAGAACTTCATTTGGGGGGAAATAGCGTGCAGGTTCGGGATTCCTCTAGCCATCGTCACCGACAATGGGTCGTAGTTCGCCAGTTTGGAGTTAGAGGACTTCTGCAAGCAGCTCGGGACGGATCTTCGATTCGCCTCTGTGCATCATCCTCGCAGCAACGGACATGTGGAGGCAGCCAATAAGTTGATCATCAACCTTCTGAAGAAAAAAGTCACCAACTTGAAGGGCAATTGGGCGGAATAGCTCCCCTCGGTTCTCTGGGCTTTGAGAACAACTCCAAACTCGGCCACGGGGGAAACTTCTTTCAAATTATCCCACGGGTCTGAGGCGCTCATCCCAGTGGAATTCGAGGTTCGCAGCCCGAGAGTTATAGCAGCTGGAGATGGCGGCGAAGTATGACGCTTGGAAAATGAGGACGCCCAAAGACTCTCACTGGATTTCGTAGAAGAGCTTCGTGACTTGGCCTCCATCTGCCAAGAGTAGATCAAGCGGCGCATGGCGAAGCACTTCGACAAAAATGTCCGCCTAAAGCATTTTCTCGTCGGAGATCTGGTTATGAAGAAGGTGGACGCCGCAGGAAGGGGAGCAGCAGTGGGCAAGCTACATCCAAATTGGGAAGGTCCCTTCATTATTCAGGAAGTCTTGGCCACCGGGGGCTATTATCTCTAGGATCAGGTTGGAGAGCAGCTTGGAGGTACTTGGAGCGGGGATGACCTGAAAAGGTTCTATCCTTAGCAGCCAATGTTGTATTCTGTCTGTACATACTTTTACATATATGCAATAACAACTATTCTTCTGTCGTTCATCTTGATTTTTATCGCAAGTTTTCTGGGAACTCAAGGTTTTGCTTCAAGATCGATCCGAGAAGCTGGCCGTCAACTCGTTCCCCCTGGATAGCCCAGTTCGGACGATGGGACGATGTCTCGGGATATAAGCGTTCTTGTAAGACCGGACCCCTGCATTGACGGCCGAGATCAGCCCCCCCTTGCATATCGGCCTAGCTTCCCCCGACTGCATCTCTCCTCCGACTGGAGGAACTAGCGGGAACAGGTCCGGACCCCAACGTCTCAGATTTGAGGAAGGATCAACCTGGCCAGGCTTTCCCTCCATTAGCCAGGGAGCCATAATAGGCCCAAGGGAATATGTTAGTCACGAGTGCGTCCTGGAGGACCCTCAGAAAAACATAACCCCTCGCTCTTGCATTTGCGCTTATAGCCAGTTGGCAGAGCTGAGAGCGATCACAGCGGTTGGATTGGGAAACGTTCCTTTGACCTGTTTCTCGTAGACAACCCAGTTCGGACGATGGGACGATGCCTCGGGATATAAGCGTCCTTGTAAGACCGGACCCCTGCACTGACGGCCGAGATCAGCTCCCCCCTGCATGTCGGCCTAGCTACCCCCGATTGCATCTCTCCTCCGACTGGAGGAACTACCAGGAACAGGGTTGGACGCCAACCTCCCAACTCGACGTCGACAAGATCGTCGTTCGATGTCTGTTTTCTTCTTCCTCAAAGATATTGATGCGCTTAAGCCATCTTCAAACTCTTAAAGCAGCAGGAAAAGCAACGTTCAAGTCCTCGCGTGTTAGGTCCTCGTAAGTCCAAGTCCCTGCACGAGCTCCTCTCCAGCATATTGGCCACAGACCTCCTCGAGTGAGATCGAGATCCTCGCTGTAGTGATGCCGTAGTCCGAGACCTCTGTACGAGCTCCTCTCCTACAGACCGACTACTTGCCTCCCCGAATCGACCTACACCACTCTAGTTGAGCAAGGCTCTTGAGAGCTGTCGACTCCAATAACGTTCAAGTCCTCGGGTGATAGGTCCCCGTAAGTCCAAGTCCATGTACGAGCTCCTCTCCTGCATATTGGCCACAGATCACCTCGAGTAAGATCGAGTTCCTAGCTGGAGTGATGCCGTAGTACGAGATCTCTGTACGAGCTCCTCTCTTGCAGACCGAATACTTGCCTCCCCGAGTCGACCTACACCACTCTAGTTGAGCAAGGCTCCTGAGAGCTGTCGACTCCAACAACGTTCAAGTCCTCGAGTGGTAGGTCCCCGTAAGTCCAAGTCCCTGCACGAGCTCCTCTCCTGCATATTGACCACAGACCTCCTCGAGTGAGATCGAGATCCTCGTTGGAGTGATGTCGTAGTCCGAGACCTCTGTACGAGCTCCTCTCCTGCAGACTTACTACTTGCCTCCCCGTGTCGACTTACACCACTCCAGTTGAGCAAGGCTCCTAAGAGCTGTCGACTCCAACAACGTTCAAGTCCTCGAGTGGTAGGTCCCCGTAAGTCCAAGTCCCTGCACGAGCTCCTGTCCTCCATATTGGTCACAGACTTCCTCGAGTGAGATCGAGTTCCTCGCTGGAGTGATGTCGTAGTCCGAGACCTCTGTACGAGATCCTCTCCTGCAGACCGACTACTTGCCTCCCCGAGTCGATCTACACCACTCCAGTTGAGCAAGGCTCCTGAGAGCTGTCGACTCCAACAATATTCAAGTCCTCGAGTGGCAGGTCCTGGTAAGTCCAAATCCTTGCACGAGCCCCTCTCCTGCGCATTGGCCAACGACCTCCTCGAGTTAGACCAAGTTTCCCGGTGGGATGATGCGAGCAGCATTGGGGCGAGTATGCACGCAGACATCGGCGAATATGCGAGTACGACATAGCAGAGTGCGAGTATTGGATGGTGAGTAGCTACGGGCGAGTACCGGGGTGCAAGTTATGAAGAATGACTACGGTCGTGCGAGTATCAACTACGCGATTATCAACGGTATCGACGTGCGAGTAAAACGTCGCGAGCACTCGTTCTCCCCCGAGCCTATGAGCCTAGCGAGTATCATCAATCAACAAGCATGCAAGAAAGAAAAATGGCGACAATGTGGTAATTCAAACTTGTATTAATATTTCAATATTTTACAAGTTAGTGTTGGTTACAAAAATTCTCTAACAGCTATCATGCGAGTATGAGGAATATCAGCGAGCAACTAGGACTCATCGTCGCCAGTATCAGGCCGATATTCCTCATCTCCAATGTCGGCGTCCTCTTCCTTGCCGCTTTCATCACTTTCCTCCTCGCCGCTGCCACTGCCGCTGCTGCTGTCATTACTGTCGCTGCTGCCAGAGGCCGACGATGGTGAAGGCAGGCGATCTGGCGAGACTGTCTCGGCGAGTAGCTCAGGGATGAGTTCGTCAATAGTGAACACATTCTCCCCCTCGTCGAGCTTCCCGCTAATCCTCAGCCTCGCGAGGACGACATTGCCTGTCGCGGGCTATCTCGCGGCAGACCGACGACCACTCCTCCCATAGGATGCGAGATCGCTTGATGGCGTAGTGAGGATCGTCCTCCTGCCACGGCTGAGGAGTAGAGGAACTCGTGCCGGCTTCTAAAATGGCCAGACAAGATTTCATCTCGGCCGCGCGGATTTGGGCTGCCTCCAGATTAGCCCGAGACTTGGCGAGTTTCGCCTCATACTCGGAGAGCTTTTTGGCGGTTTCCATCTCGGCAGACTGCGACAAAGAATGGAGTCAGCAAAAAGAATCACGTGGGCGACATCGACATCGCGCGTGGAGGCAACTTGCCTCATAATCTCGCCGGCGAGTAGATTCCAGGCCGAGATTGATCGCCTTCTTACTGACGATCTTCAAGGCTTTCGTCCTCTCCGGCATCCTCCTCGCCGCAAAATGATTTAGTTCGACGGCTCGTGCGAGCGAGCAGGCCGCCTGCTGGGCGAGTTCCTCCTCGCTGAGATCCAACATCGACTCAGCATCGCCTCGCTCATACATCGCGTGGAGGACGACGAAGACCTCCCCCTTTTCCTCCCCTTCCTCCGCCCAGGAGGGAAGGTTGGTGTTCAGCGTCACAAGTTGCTCGTTCGCCGCCCAGGTCACCAACGGGCGACCATAGGCGTCCACCGCGCCCAGCCCCAGGTTGAAATTGGGGTGGAAGCGGGGAAGCCGAGCCTGGAGCGGCGAATCCTGGTCGTCAAGATGCGGCGACGACACCTTCTGTTTCTTGGTCGCGGGGCCCGGCAACCTGGCTTTGCCTTTGCCCTTGGCGAGTTTCTTCTTCTCGCCGATATCAGCCGGCGAGTGGGGCTCAAAAAGCGAGGGGGCGACTTCTTTGGCTGGAGGGAGCGGCCTCGCCGGGAGCTCGTTTGGCTCTACAAAAGGCCGAGTAATGTAAACAAACAACTATCGCGACGAGTATGCAACAGACGTTCCTTACTAAGACTTACCTTCATTGTAATGAACCCCGAACATCGTATTGACGTTTAGTCGCCAAAAGATAACATCGAACCGGCGACCTCGGAACGATTCAACGAGTTTCTCGCGCACACCCTCCAGTATCGGTGGAAGGAAGGCGATGTCAGCAGGCTGATGCGGCCTTCCCTGGACGTCGTCAAAGTCGCCCTCAACGACGACTAGCATCTCGCTCCAGCGATGTACTTTATTCGCCATCCCCATCAGGGTACAGACATGGGTGCTGAAATAGACCACGCCCTCGGAAGTCGCGACGAAGACGAATATTTTGCGGAAGACGGAAAGATCGAAGATGATCCTCTCCTCACGTAAGTAACAAAGGAACCTCATGATGATGGCGACGTCGTTGGGGTTGATCTGCGCGGGAACTATGCCGAAGTACCGAAGAATATCACAAAACTACGACCATAGTGGAAGTCGCATGCCTGCGTCAAAATGTCGAAGGGGAAGGACCAGCACGCCCTCGACGAAGGTATTGAGTCGCTCGCTACGACTCGGGAGCCTGGCTGAGTATCCCTCGGGGAGGAGCCTTTCCCTAAAGTTCTCTAGGTCGCGCTCGGTGGTGATCGACTTCTTGAAAGCCGCATCCGCAAAGTTGGCGGCATGGGCTTGACGGCGAGCAGTGACATCGTCTCCAACCATCTTGCGAGTTCTAACGAGAAAGAAGAGAAAAGCGAGGAGCAAAGCAAAGGCGCAACACGCGAGTAGGAAAAGATACTCGCGAGCTAGGGGTTCAAAAGCGCAACAGCGTACTTATGTCCTACCTACCCCCTCTATTTATAGGCGCCCGGGGGGGGGGGGGGGGGTATATCATCCTTACGGCGAGTATCAGACCAAGTCGCGACCTAAGCGAGTAATCCGACTCCATTGCGTAGGTCGCACAAAACAGATAAAGCATTATCGCAACCTGCAGAACAAACTTGGCACAGACCAGACAAGACATCGCATAAACAACACAGAGAAGAAACTAATATGATAAAAACGCGAGATTCAAACTCGCTTATTACATCAATAATAGTCCATTAAATCCGCATTTGGCGAGTTCCAAATAGAAGAAAAATATAAAAAAAAAGAAAAAATTATATGGCCTAGGCCTCTTTGGGGGATGAGGATGTCGCCCGGCCCAACCCATCTCGCGCATTCGCCGGAAATGCTCTGTCGCCATCGCCATCGCGTCATCGCTGAGCCGTAACTGCTCCTCCATCCTCGTCAACCGGCCGACAGAGCCCATACTCGCGCGAATGTCGGCAACCTCGTCAAGAACGAGCTGGAGGCGATGATTGTTAATCGCCAACTGATGATCATTCTCCCTTATCATGTGGAAGCGAGATTCGTAGCTCTCCGGCGTACTCTTGAGCTCTTCCATCTTCGCCATCCGCACTTCCAACGATGATATTCGGCGATGAGGCTCGCAGATCGCCAGCTGGTCAAACTTGCTCTCCAGCTCCAGGTAGGCGCGAGCGGCAGCACGACGATATTCCATGCCCGGTTACCCCATGACATCGTTGAAGGCCGCCCCTGGAGTCGCTGGCCGATCTGACAGCAAATAAAAGTCACCAGATTAGACAAAGATACATAGCCGCCCTATACACAACAATAGCAATACATACTGCCGTGAGGAGACCTAGATCGGCGAGGAGATCTAGATCGGCGAGGAGAGGATCCGCGAGTTGGCTCATCTCGCCGGCTTGAAGATGGCCCACCAGCGAGCTCGGCCGCCTTGCCTTGCCCGCGCCCCCCTTGTCCAGAATTCGCGCCTCTTGGCGGGAAGTAGCTCGGCCGCGGCTTGACCGGCTTACTACCCGCGGGATGTGATGAAGGAGGCGGAGGGAGCGACGAACTCGCCGGTGGCTGAGGATTCTTCAGTGGAGGAGGCGGAGGAAGTCGCGTCGTGGTGACTTGAGAAGGCGCGACCAGAGGCGGCGACAACGACAAGGATACGGTCACTGACTGGATGGTGGTGACGTTGGTAAGCGGCAGTGGCGGGGGTAGCGAGGAGCTCGCCTCAGGCAGAGAAGACCTCGCCGGAAGCAGTGCAGAACTTGCGGCGGGCAGAGCAGAACTTCTCGCAGGCAGCGCAGAACTCGCCGGGAGACCCTTGCTTACCGGCGGATCCTTCTTGGGCAGAGGGTCCTTCGGCAAAGGATCCCTGCTTGCCAGAGTCGTCTTCCTCGACGGAGGATTCTTCGACGGCGGTTCCTTGCTCGCTGAAGGAACCGAGGTCTCAACTGTCCTTTTGGCGCTGATATTGATCCGCACCGTGTACGCGGTCTTTACTTGTGTCCCGGCGGGAAGGGAGACCAGCAGCGCGGAGCTCAACGGGGCGACATTCAGAACCGCGCCAACACCCCCCGAGGGAGAATCTGCGAGTATCATGGTCAAGTTAGCAAGCAATAGAAACAACCGTCAGAACAGGAAATCATCTCGGCAAAAAAGACAACCTGGCAGGTCGACGATGTCAACCCGCTGCGGCACCGGAGTGGAGGCGAGTTCTGGGGCCAGAGTCGTGGCGAGCTCTGGGATGATGAGCGAGTCAAGTAAACTCGCATCAGAGACGGCGATATTGGGAATGTCGTCAAGTCCTAAGTCACTGAGCAACTATTGCATGCTGGCAGAGCGCACAGGGTTGCTGGTGGAGGCCACAGTTTGAGAAAGAGGTGGCGGCGAGTTACAGTTGCCAGAGGCGGGTTTCTTCTTGGACTTTTTTACTTTCTTCTTCTTGGGGGGGGGGGGGGGGGGGGGTAAGTCGGCAACAACGTCCTCCTCGCGCTGCCGTTTCGGCTTACTGACGCCAATGGCACCAGTCAGAGCGGCGAGTCTGTCATGAAGAAACTTCTCAGCGTTCGACATTATGCGCGAGTTCTGGAGATCCTGCTAAAGAACTAGGCCCCCCTATTTATAGAGATCGACAGGCTGTCACAAGAGGCGAGCAACCCAGATACTCGACAAAGCAGCTCGCCAAATAAGTGTTGGATGTTTCTTTCCGAGCTCCGATGTCGCTCCGAAAGAGCGGGGATTATGTACAACTCGTATTCGTCGAGAGTGGATCCTACCACAGCCAAGTCAGCAGAAGTCAAGGTCAACAAGTCAAGGCAGGAGTCAAAGTTAGCATTCAAGATCGCGGAAGGCCTGGGCGAGTATAGGCGAGCTCCCCTCGCATACTCGCCAGGTAGGAGACTAGGCGAGATACTCGCCCAGCCCGTGCGAGTTCCCCTGGAAGTCGCCTAGTCTCCAGGGGGGTGGGGGTATAAATATGACCCCCTCCCCTTACATTTGTCTATAAATAGGACCCCAGGGGTACGAGGTGTAGCACTTGAAATCCTCGGCAGGATACTCGCGCGCTTCAGTTTCGAGATACTAGCTAAATCTTTGGATTCCTTTTTCTTGGAGAGCAAGTCGCGACCTCGCCAGCTAGCTTCCCTCGTATCCAGTTCGTCCATCCTTGGTTGAGAAGGGGTTGCTCCTTTCGAGCATCCGGGTACGTGGTGGGTCCTTCCTGCCGCAATATCTGGGGTCCTGTTTGACTTGTTTCTTCTTTCTAGTCATCTTTGCCGTCTGATCTAGCTTCTGAGCCAGTAACGTTAGGCGGCTTTGGTCCGAATTCCTAAGTTGAGATTTTTTCTGGCTTCAACACTTTCCCTGTTCCCCACCAAGTTAGGGGGGATCATGAGTTACCAGTTAATTACACAATGGTATTTTTTATAAATTATGTCTATCCCCATCTGATATGAATAATGAGACACTTTTTTTGTGTTTTATGGTTTGATTTTAACAACCATTTCATGGTTCTCATTGATAGGAAATTATTAAATCGTTTTATTCACACCAACAATAGGATATAAATACATGTACAATAGAGGGTGACCACAACATCCAAGGTGAGCCTAAGATATGTCAACCATATAATATGTACAGTATATCTAACACCCATCCCCTCTCAAGTTCACGGGGGATTATATACAGAGAGTTTGGATAGGAGATAAGCATGATAGGTCCGCGTCTGCGACTTTGTCATCAAATCTGCAAGTTGCTACTCAAAAGAAACAAAGTAAGAAGCAAGAGTGTCACGACTGTACTGCTCACGTGGGAAGAAAACATCCATCCTGGTATGCCTGAAGAGCGATTGCTTCACCGGGTTTAGAGTAATTTGAATTGCACAGATATTATCAAGTGGAGTAGAGTGGAGTGAGATCTGGATAAGTGACACCAAGGTCTTCAAGAAGCTATTAGAGCCAAATAATATCCACAACGGTGGTAGCCATTATCAGAAGCTCAGCCTCAGTGCTGGAACAAAAAACATCCGTCTATTTATTGGGCTTCCATGTAACAAGTGAAGAACCCAAGAAGAGACAGAAACTAATGAATAATTGAAAGTCAACGCGATCACTAGCACGGGTAGCATCTGAATAAGCACAAAGATGTACAACAGTACAGTTATAGGAGAAGAGGCCGCGAGAAGTCATCGCTCAAAGATAGTGTAGGAGCCACATCAGGTGACCATAATGCACAGATGTAGACACACTAACAAACTGGCTTAACACATAAACAACACGGGCAATATCGGACCGGGTAATAGTGAGGTAGACGTGACTCTCAGCAAAGCGACGATGGTAGGTATGATCGGAGAGTGGAACCACGTCATTAGTACGTAGCCAAAGATAAATCTCCATATGGGTGTTCACGGTGTGAGAGACAGAGATAACATTCGAGCTAAGGGATCTGATGTGTAACGTCGCTGAGAGAGCTGAAAACCACGATCTTTAGAGGTGACCTCAATGCCCCAAAAGTTTCTCAATTGTCTAAGGCAAATCATCAGAAACTGTTGTTGAAGGTGGTCCTTGACAAATGTCACATGAAAAAGATCATTACCAGTAAAAATTATATCATTCACATGAAGTAACAGAAGGGTCTGACTACGAGAGGAGGAGTGAACAGGCTGGAGCATGTGGACTCGGTAGAAAACCAGCGGCTGTAATGGCTGAGCTAAAATGTTCAAACCACGCGTGGGGCGCTTGCTTGAGCCAGTAAATAGCTTGCCTTAGACGATAGACAAGTCTTGGAAGAGATAGAAGACCGGGAGGAGGGAGCATACATACTTATTGTTGAAGATCACCGTGAAGAAATACATTATTCATGTCGAGGTGGAACATAGACTAATGAAAAACTATAACTGTAATGAGAGTACAAACTGTAGTCATGTGTGTGATTGGAGCAAAGGCCTCGTCATAGTCTCTCCCCTACTCCCGCTGAAAAACCACAAGCAACTAACTGAGCTTTGTACGTCTCCACATAATCATCAGAGCGAGTCTTGACCTTGAAGGCACACTTGCAAGTAATAGGAATATCACTAGGTGGAAGATGAACAAAAACTCATGTACGAGTACGCTCAAGCGCCTCTAACTCAGCAGACATAGCAACCTAACACTCAGGTATTTAGGCAGCCTTAAGGTAGGAAGTCGACTCAGGAATACTGCATGCAGTAATCAAAAGGGAAGGTAGGTCCAACATTAGTTTATTAAGGCTATGGAGATCGGGAGGACGTCTCTCATTAGGTGGGTTACAAAGCACAAGATCATTCACAACACACTCGTTGGAGGAGACATACACTTAGTCTGGGAGCACTAGAGGCGATGAAACAAAAGGGAGACGACGAGTGTAATGATATGGAAGGAAAATCATCAGAGGAAGTGGGTGGTAAAGGGGAGGAGTGTTGAGGTGAGACTGGAGAGGTCGGAGGTGGTGAGGCTGGAGAAGTTGGACATGAGGGAATATGAGAGGAATAAACCGTAAGAAAGGATACGTGAGACGGTGAGACGAGAAGGGTGAGAAACTGCATATCAAATGGAGTAACAAATAAGTGTGAGGTCAATGAGACAAAGATCACAAAGAAAGAGTGAGACTCGTCAAATGTGACATCACGTGATATGTGAAGTCGATCTACAATGGAGTAATAATAGTGCTAGCATGTTGAAGCCAGGAAAATTCCCAACCTCGAATTCGGACCAATGCCTCCTAAGATTGCCGGCTTAAAGGTTAGATCAGACGACTAGGATGAAGAATGAAGGATGAAGGTCAACAAGACCCCAGATGTTGCGGCAGGAAAATCCCACCATGTACCTGGATGCTCGAAAGGAGCCGCCCCTTCTCAACCAAAAATGGCCAAACTAGGTACGAGGGAGACTAGCTGATGTCAAATCGCAAGGTCACGACCTGCCTCTAAGGAAAAAGAATACAAAGACTTGGCTAGTATCCTGAAAAGAGAGCTCACGAGTATCCTGCAGAGGATTTCAAGTGTCTCACCTCGTACCCCTTGGGTCCTATTTATAGGTAAATCAAGGGAGGGAGGGGTCATATTTATACCCCACCCCCCTCCCCGGCGACTAGGCGAGTTCCGGAGGAACTCGCACGGGCTGGGCAAGTATCTCGCCTAGTCGCCTGCCTGGCTAGTATGCGTAGGAAGCTCGCCATACTCGCCCAGGCCTTCTATGGTCTTGTGCGCTGATGTGGACTTCTGTCTTGACTTGTTGACCTTGACTTCCGCTGACCTGGTTGTGGTAGGACCCATCCTCGACGAATACGGGTTATACACAATCCTCGCTCTTTTCGAGCGACGTAGGAACTCAGAAAGAATCATCCAACACTTATTCGGTGAGCTGCTATGCCGAGTATCAGGCTTGCTCGCACTTGACGACTGCTTGTCGATCTCTATAAATAGGAGGGCCTGGTTTTTCAGACGGATCTTTAGAGCTTGCGCACAATGTCGGATGCCGAGAAACTTCTTCAAGATAGCCTCGCTGCTCTAACTGGTATTCTCGGCCTTGCTAAGCCTAAAAGGCCGCAGGAAGAAGACGTCGCCGCCGACTTACCCCCTCCCAAAAACAAGAAAACCAAAAAGGCCAAGAAGAAACCCGCCTCTGACGGAGTCGACCTGCCAACACCTCATGCACAAGTCGCTGCAAATAATCTTGCACGCTCTGCTAGCACTCTGAAGCTACTCAGCGACCTCGGGCTTGATGACATCCCCAATGTGGTCGCCCCTAACTCGAGCCTCCTCGGCTCGCTAAACGCTCTAGAAGTTGCTACTACACCGGCGCCACAGCAGGTCGAGGTCGTCTCCCTGCCAGGTCGCCATGCTGCCGAGCCATTCTTCTCCTACCTTCACTGGTCGTCGTCATACTGGGGGTATAAATATGACCCCCTCCTTGGATTTGCCTATAAATAGGACCCCAGTGGTACGAGGTGAGGCACTTGAAATCCTCTGCAGGATACTCGCGAGCTCTCTTTTTAGGATACTAGCCAAGTCTTTGGATTCTTTTTCCTTAGAGGCAGGTCGCGACCTTGCGACCTGTCATCAGTTAGTCTCCCTCGTACCTAGTTCGACCATTTTTGGTTGAGAAGGGGTTGCTCCTTTCGAGCATCCCGGTACGTGGTGGAACCTTCCTGCCGCAACATCCGGAGTCCTGTTGACCTTCATCCTTCATCCTAGTCGTCTGATCTAACCTCTAAGCTGGTAACCTTAGGCGGCATTGGTCCGAATTCGAGGTTGGGAATTTTTCGGGCTTCAACATAGCACTTATGCTTATAACTCTATCAAAGAAAGACACATGGAACAAGCTGAGTAAAGAGATTGGTATGCTCATGTGGAGGGAGTAAAACATAAAACAAACGACCAAAACAAGAAAGTGAGTATAACGGGGCAATCGGGCAATCGAGAGTACAAACACGCACCAGGACTCTAGCCCTAGATGAAAGTGGAAGGTTGCATGTTAATAAGGTAGACAACGGTGGAAACACCTCAACCCAAAAATGAGGAGGAATGCGAGAGGATATGAGGAGGGTGCAGGTTGTCTCTATAATATGGTGATGCTTCCTTTTGGTGGTGTCATTCTGGGCGTGAGCGCTAAGCCAGACAAGTCGAGAAAGAGTGTCATGGGTAGCTAGTAGATCACAAAAAGTATGAGAGAGATACCCCCCTGAGTCAGAATGAAAAGTACGCATGGAAGCAAAAAAATTGGCACATCATAGCAGAGAAGGTAACATAAATCTGAAAAAAAAAACAGAACGAGAATGCATAAAGTAGATCTAACAATAACGAGAATAGTCATCAACAAAGAAAACATAGTACCGATGTCCGTCCTTGAATATAAAAAGTATGAGACCCTATACATTAGAATAAACCAAAGGACACTGAGACACATACTCACTAGACTGATACGAGAGTTGTAGCTGTTTACCAACCTTCCAACCTATATAAGAGTGAGACCGATCAACCGAAACATGACCAAGGAAGTCATGAATGATGAGAGATGCAAGACGCAAAACAGTAGGATGACCAAGATGATGATGCTACTGAGAGAAACCCACTAAAGGAAGACAAAGTGGAAGCCGTTAGTGACAAGGAAGTGGATGGAAGATGGACGATCAAGGACGTACACCCTGCTATGACGACAACTAGCTCTAAGGAGTGTCCTAGTTAGACGATCCTGCACACGACATGTATACTCATTAAAAATAACAAGACTACCGTGAAATGTAAGTTGACTGACGGATATAAGGTTTTTGTATAACTTGGGTATGTGGGCAATATCAGGAACATGAAAAAAGCTAGTGTAATGGTGGTCACAACCAGTGATGGGGTTAATGGTGTCATCTGCTACTATGATACTAATTACTAAGGGCAGAGGAGATGAGATAAAAGGCCAAGAGGTGGGTGATATCTTATGTCATGTGAAAGGAGGCTCCAGAGTCAAATAACCAGACAGAGGGAGATATACCTGCAGGGGCGGAGGCAACCAACTAAGAGATAAAAGGCGTTAGAAGCATCTGGCGGAAGTACAAAGAAAGAGGAGCAAGGCGACAAAACCTGCTGGGAGAACTGTTGGACAATCAACCGAGCAAGTTCAGATACAAAGAAACACTGCGTCGAAGCCGAAGAGTGAGCTGAAGGGGCACCAGGAGCGCGCTGTTGACCAGACTGCTGAGCCATATGAAGCTTGCGACACTCATATTTGACAGGACCAAGAAACTGACAGTAGCAACAACAGACAAGCAGGAAGGGAGGAGCACTAGACAGAGCCGTAGAAGGTGCCGAAGGAAAACTAGTAATAGGGCGATGAGCAAGACACCAATAGATGTGAGACGATGCCATTGAGGTAATAGAAAACAGAGGTGGTCAGAGAAGAAGACCGGGTCTGCGTGATCGGCCGCAAAAGATCAAGGCTGTGGAATCAGGCGGAGAAGAGGATCCAAAGGAGGATTGGGGTGACCAACAAGGCCCAGTGGCTGCAGAGAGAGCGGAGCAGGCCAACAGAGGAGGTATGACGACTGCGGGGGCAGCGAAGGAGGTCTGGAGGCCACGAGAGGCAGCAAAGGAGGTCTGGCGGCTGCGGGAGGCAATAGAGGAGGTCTGGTCACTGCGGGAGGCAGCGAAGGAGGTCTGGAGGCTGCAGGAGATAACGGAGGAAGAGGAAGTCACATACAACACAAAGATCGACATACTGGATGTAACAACGCTTACAATGAAAAAACAGCTGGCACAGGAAGTTTCAACCTCGATCCGGATCTCCTTCTCTAATCGACGAGCGATAGTAGGCTCATCATCGGGCTTCACGCTTGCAAACGACGGCGAGATCAATGCCCAGTGGGGGCAACCTTTCAATCAATGTCTTCCTTACTCTCGATCGACGCAAGACATAAAACGAGAGTGAGAGATATGCTTTTCTCCCTTTCCTTCGGTCGCACGTGAAGCAGATAATGGAAGAGACAACTCCTTCCGGCGGAAGCGGATGGGTTTTACACGAGAGCAGTAGAACGAAAACCAAAGGAGACCTTGATTGAGCGTCAGTTTTGTACGAGAACGAAAGAAGCAAAACTTAGGGCAACCTAGTGCTCTGATGCCACGATGGGAAAGGTTCAAATCGTCTTATTCACATCAACAATAGAATATAAATACATTCACAAGAGAGGGTGACTACAACACCCAAGGTGAGCTTAAGAGATGTCTATCATTTATAATATGTACAATATATCTAATACTCATAAGGTGAGACTGATTTGACTATAAAAATTATGCGCATGTGATTTTATTTCACTAAATTTGCAGTTACTTGAAGTCGTGCTTGATACATAAATAAAGATGTGCAGTCCAACGAGGCTTTTTCACGGGTTAATGATTTTAGTGGACATCTTGAAAATTCAAAGGAGCTTAATTAAGACTTCGTTTGGCACGATGGTGTCGGTCATAAACGCGATGGTTATGAACCGTTGTTCTTGAACGCCCAACCTTACACATTGAACTTCAACCACTATTATATTTAATGCTAGTTATCTTGTTTGATGGCAAAAATTGGGAATTATAATTTATAAGTGATGATTTTTCTAGTCATGAGCGAAAAGTACGGGCCCGACCCGACAAAAGTTCGGATAGGCCCGTCCCGGGCTTGGGGCCCTTACCGGGACCCCATTTTTGCCGGTTGCTCGGCCCGGGCGCCGAGCTAGCCTGAGCCCGACACCCTGACTGGCAGAAGCCTGATTAATAGGCGGGATTAATCCCGCCTGATTAATAGACGGGATTAATCCCGCCAAGATATTCAGGCCTGTCCGGCAAAAGCCCGAGCCGGCCTGAAGGGCCTTACCGGGCCCCCACTTTGAGAGGGAGCCCGAGCCCAGCCGGGCCCGATTCACACTGAGCCCGGGCCGAGCCCGGCTGGCAAAAAGCCCAGGTCCGACCGTGCCGGCCCAAGCCCGGCCCGATCGAGCTTTTTTTGCCCATGACTAGATTTTTCTATAGTTTACTATTATACATGCACCCCTTTTGTTCATCATCCAGTCATCTCATATTCTCATCTAATGTCTTCTCTTGTGTACAATCTATAGCTTTCCTGCTTGACTTTATTTTTCCTTCAGTACATGGTTATTGTTATTGGGGCTGCCTTTTAGATAATTGTTTCAACAGAAATCTTGAAATTTATTGTGCTCAGATTAGGTAAAAATCAATGACTTGTTTTTTTTTTTTTGAAAATATTTAATATCATCAATTATACACATACATACATATACTGATCCACACACACTGGCACAAAGAGACACACGCAAGCACACACGCGCACACACACATGCACACACGCTCCTCCATTTCACTCGATGCGTCGTTGCGGGCGCATCCCGCATCAAATCGGGATGCACCCACATCAAGACGGGCAGTGCCCACAATATATACATATGAGTACTCAAAATGACCGTAAAAAATATCTCTCTCTCTTCTTTCTCTCCCTTCCCCATCTCTCTCCATTTCTCTCCTCCCCTCTCTCTCCTCCCCCCTCTCTCTTTCTCTCGCTCCCTCCTCTCTCTCTCCTAACCTCTCTCCCTTATCTCATGCTCTCTCTCATGATCAATGGCTCTTGTTTGATCTATGGTGTGCCTCCAAACAGTGACAGAGCCAGAAAATAATGTCAGGGTGGACAGACTCATTTCATAATGTAGTTAAAAAATTTAATTTTAAATTATTCAAATAACTGTATTAATACAGAAAAATAACATATGAATATTTAAGATATTTCAACTAAATTAAAATTAAAAACACATAACATTATCTTTCATAGTTTGACCACGTCGACTTTTTCATATTTTGAAAGCGTTTGATGATAGTCTCATTATCAATACTTTTGAATATATCTCTTTCAATATAGCAACCAAGCAATCATTCATCGTTGGGCTCAAACGTCTACACAACGAAAATGATTGGAAGACAGAACACTTGCCCAAACGAAGGTTGCGCTAAGACTCTTTAGATCTCCAAGGGCTATAAAACCAATTTCGATCAGCGAAAGGGACCCACACGATCCGAACGAGTGATGTTGTACAAAAGAGAACCACCCAAAACAAACATTTCGCAAGGGGGTGGTCTCTCCCAACAAAGAACAACGAGGTTCACCAGCTTCTCGAGCATATTTTTTTTAAAGAAAAAGATTAACACAAAAAAAAAATCAACACAAACATAGACAAATTGCACAAGAGGAACGTGGAGGAACGTCGTTACCCTCAAACAAGAGATTATGACCGTCGCACAACAATCAAAGAAATTTCTCCTGCATAAATAAGCTGACCGTTTCGTCAGCTACAATTTCACTCCAATTTCTCCTGCAGAAAATCCCTCCTGCAGAAATCATCAAAGTTTATGACCGCTATCAAGAAAATAAACGGATGGTAAATTTGTTAGTATCTTATAAATTGTAAATATTAACATAGTTAATGCAATATGTTAAAGAACCAGCTCAGCCACAAGCTTTTAAGCTTGCAGGGGATACTGTTAAAGACAACAGAAGCCCTCAAGGGATCAGAGGGAAAAGGATCAAAAACTTCAGATGCTGCAAAAAAACCTGAAAGACATGGAAATTCCACTCGGCAATGAAGAAATCTGTTAAGTTACCAGCTTCGATCAAGAATCGGGAGAAGAGGAGCACCGACGAGCCCTCGATCGGAATCGACGACGACTCGCAAGGCGTGCGGCGACCAGCGAGCCTCGATCGTAATTCCGAAAGGATGGAAAGGGGAGCAGCCAAGCAGAATCGGGAGAAGAGGAGCAGTCGCCACTCGCTGAGATTTAAGGCTGGCTGGAGGCTGGAGCGGATATAAGTATATATATATATAAATAATTATATTTATATATAAAAACCGTATCTATTATATATATATAAAATATATATATAAAGTTGTAGATCTAGGCGAGACGAACAACTTTAATGTTGATCACTTTTTGATTTGGAGCCGATTTGGAGCTCGATTTGGGCCCCAAAATCGGGGGCGGCGAAACTGCTGCAGTAAACCGTTCCGCCTCCCCCGATTTTGGGGCCCAAATAGAGGTCCAAGACTGCTTCAAATCCAAAAGTGATCAACATGAAAGCTGTTCGTCTCGCCGGATCTACAACTTTCAAGTGATCACTTTTTATTTTGAGACTATCTTGACCCCAAATTCACCGCGTCCTCTATACATATATATATACAGATATTATGCATAGACTGCAGTTCTTTCTAAGAATCGCAGTCTATGCTTTCTAAGAACCCATAATTTATGGAACATTTTGCAAAATTCAGGGTGGGCAGCTGTCCACCCTGGACTATACTTAGATCCGCCCCTGCCTTCAAATACCTATATTGCTTTATATAATATATTCAAATACCTATATTGCGTTATATAATAAGATATAATTTTAAAATATGTTATCATTCCCTTAATTTTTGTTGAGTCATATATATATATATATATATATAATGCCATTTATTTAGACATATTTGTATTATCATATATGATATATCATATGATATGTATACTATATTAAAAAGTATCTGTAGGCTAAACATTCATTTTTCTATTTTATTCCTCTTTATTAAAAAATTTCACTTTTAAAATTGTATGTACTTTTTGTTTTTAAAAAAAAATGCTTTTATATAGACAAAATTTTCTAACTACGATAAAAATGTGCTATTCCTGTCGCTCGCAAATCCCCATGCATACGACAGAAATGAGTGACGAACAAAGTATAACGCCGGAAGTTTGCCAGCGGCAGGAGCACCATCACATCGGGGCAATGCCATGACCAAAATAATGTCTTGCGGAGCACTAAATGCTATCACAATTGACCGTAAAGTGAAGCCCCGACCATTTTTCATTTAAGCCTACAAAACCAATAAACACACACACAGACTGTGTATATATTTGCAACCATAGCTGAACTCCCACCATCTGGAATTATTAGGGCAGAAGCTCCTCATCATTCTATTAATTTTTCGCTCTTTGTTAAAATACATGCATAGGAGGAATGTCTCTTGACAAAGACCACCATCTCCCGACAACAACGCCTCCGCCATTATCGGTTGTCCCAATCCAATCCCAACCCTCACCTCCTCCTCCCCCTCGGCCTCCGTCTCCTTCGCCGCAGCCACCAGTTGCAGCAGCTACTCGAAGCTACGAAGATGTTGTTGCTGACGAGAGTCTATTCATGGCGACTCTGGAGGCACTGCACAGATCTCTTGGCACCAAGTTTATGTAAGTTGGGGTTTGTTTACTGGATTCTTTGTATTCCGTTCTTTTGATCAGAGAAAGAATTTCGGCCGTGATCATGCTTGTTTGGAGATTGATATTTTTCTAGGTTTTGTATACATTTCTAGCAGTCTATTGATCTTATTATCTCGATCTGTTAGGCTAGTCATATTTCTGTCCAGTTTGCTCTTTTCGGGTAATATTTCCTAATCAGGCCGCGTTACGCAGTAATGGAAATATTTAATCATCTTCTTCGTTGTGTTCCGATTTCTGCTTGCGAGTTAGGTGCTTAATCTCTTATTTAGTATTATGGGGGTAATCTATCGTTGTCTTCCCAAATCTATGAGCATCATTAGCAGCTGGGACTTTTGTATGTTATTGTTTTTTCTCTTTGGGGGGGGGGGGGGGGGGGATCGGGAATGGATTTCTTTCAGTTTTGTAAAATTTCTCGACGGCCAATTCTTACCAGAACGACGTATTTTTTGGGAGATCGGGGAAATGTGCTATTACTGTTTCTGATAGGTCTGCTAGGAAGTTCTAAGCAGATTTATCATCAGATGAAGTTCTTTTTGTCAATTTTTTGTTTGTTTGAAAAATCCGAGATGTTTCGTAGTTATTAGCATATTATTGTAAGTAACTACTAGTAGTCTACTAACTGCTGGAAGCTGGAACAGTATTGGTTCAATGTAGCCCCTCCGGTGACAGACCGGAGAGGGCACGAGACAGGTAACAGAAAGGAAAGACAAATTGACTTTTTATTAATAATAATACTCATGCTTACTACAAAGAGGAGCACTTATTTATACTAATGAAGGGAGAAAAAAAAGGAACGTTACAGCATTTACTAATGGAGGAAATCAGGGTAACCGTTACTTTTATTCCAATTAAAAGGGAAATGCCAAATGAGTTGTTGCTTAGTTTGGCTGGTACAGGTGGCGCTGCGGTATTGCTTCCTTGCCCTTTATTGAGATCGCTGACGTGGCTTCATCTCGCCCGTCCCTGCATTCTTTTGGTTTGAACTTGATCTTGGCCGCCGGTTTTGTGTTTTCCCCCGTTACATCACTCCCCGTCCTCGAAAACAACGACCGCGTTGTGTTAAGCTCGTCTGCTTCTTTATTGTTCTTTGCTGGGAGTTGTAGGGGACGAGGTGGCCGACGATGAGAGCGAGGTCGTCGTGGTGTGAGCGGAAGTCGAGGTAGGCGTAGCCTTCCGCGAAGGTGGAGCCGGTGTGATCGTCGCGGTAGCCGAGCGCTGGATGGAGTGCTGGTTGGCCAGAGTGGTGGAGCTTGGGCCCTGGTTTCCGTGGCCGCCGATGTCCCAGATAAGTCCCTCTCCTGTTCCGGTTCTATGTTCTCAATTGGATCCGTTTCTATAGTATTCTGCTCATCTGTCTCTTGGTTTTGTTGGGAACCTGCATCAACCGGAAGTGTGTGAATGTTTTGATGAAGTGCGAGAGAGTGGCGTACCTGAATAGGAAGGGAATGCGCATCTTCCCACGAACTGTCTTCCGGTGCTAGTCCGTCCCACTGGATTAGAGCTTGATGTACTTGTTTTCCCTGTTTCCATATCAGACGTTCATCGAGGACGGCGAGAACGCGGTGGATTGGTTCATTGTTTGTGGTCATGTGAGGTAGCGGGTGAATGGTTAGTTCGTTGCTGGGGTGATAGGGTTTCAGTAGAGATGCATGAAAAACTGGGTGTATTTTTGAGTAGTCCGGTAGCTCTAGTTTAAACGCGACTGGATTAATTTGTTTTATTATTTTGAAGGGTCCGTAATATTTTAGATTGAATCGAGCATAGTGTTGGTGTTTGAGCGAGATTTGTTTATATGGGTGTAGTTTTAGTAATACTAAATCGCCTTCTGAAAACTGACTAGGTGTTCTTTTGTTTTTTGCTGCAGTTTTGATTTGCTGTTGGGCGCGCTGGAGGTTGGAGCGTAGCTGATCTAGTAGTTTATCTCGATCTGTGAAATGTGCTTGTACTGCTTGTAATGTGGTGTTATTATGATTGTAGTGCCGAACAATTGCAGGTGGTCGTCGGCCGAACATAGCTTCATAAGGTGTCATATCGGTCGACGAGTGAAAGGTGGTGTTATAGTGGAATTCGGCCCAACTCAGAAGTTTGGACCATTGCTTAGGGTTCTGGTGTGCGAAGATCCTGAGGTATTGGTTTAAACAGCGATTTACACGCTCTGTTTGTCCATCCGTCTCGGGGTGATAAGCAGAGCTGTAGCTGAGCTTGGTGCCTTGCTGTGTGAATAAAGTTTTCCAAAATTTACTTAAGAAAACTGGGTCGCGATCGGTGATAATCGTGTTTGGTACCATGCAATTTCCCGACGTGGTCCCAGAAGACCCGTGCGACAATTGGTCCCGTTAGTGTCGTTAAGGGCGCGAAATGGGCTGCTTTTGTAAGGCGGTCTACGACCACCAAAATATTGGTGTATCCTTCTGATGGCGGTAAGTGAGTTATAAAATCCATGCATAAATCATTCCAGATGAGTGTCGGTATGGGTAGGGGTTGTAGCAAACCGTAAGGGCTGTGATTTGTGCTCTTCCCTTTTTGACATAAGTCGCATCGTTTGACGTAAAGTTTAATGTCCGTAATCATTTTGGGCCAATAATAATGTGTGCGTAATCGGTAATATGTTGGTTTTACGCCGGAGTGGCCACCGGAGCGCGCGTCATGGGCTTCCTGGATTAGCTGTTGTCTTAGGGGACACACCGGTATGTATAAAACGTTTTTAAAAAATAACTGATCGTCTGAGTTGGTCCAGTTGGTGGCGGGACCGGTGTTCTGCTGGATGTGTCGTCGAATGGTTTTTGCTAAACGGTCAGTGTTATACCATGCGGTTAAATTTTCCAAATTATTACATTTATTATAGGAGCATTGTAGCAGTTGGAAGGTGTGGCTGAGTTCGGGCAACCGGGATAGGGCGTCGGCTGCCATGTTGAGCCGCCCCGGCTTGTATTCGATCTTGAAATCGAAGCCTAGCAGTTTTGAAAGGAATCGTTGTTGGGTCGGACTATTGAGGAGTTGGGTGGTCAAATGGTTAAGTGTCTGATGGTCCGTTCGTATGATGAATGGTGCCCCGAGGAGGTATTGTCGCCATTTTTCGAAGGCCGTGGAGATTGCTAACAGTTCTCTATCGTAAGTTGACTTGTTCTGTTCTCTCGCTGTTAGTTTTTTGCTAAAATAGGCTAAAGGGTGACCGTTTTGTGACAGTATGGCCCCTAAGCCGCAACCTGATGCGTCTGTTTCAATGGTGAAGGGTTGAGTGAAGTCTGGTAGAGCTAGTACTGGCGCCGAGGTGAGGTGTGTTTTAAGTGTTCGGAAGGACTCCGTAGCCTCATCGGTCCACCTGAATTTGTCTTTTGTCAGAGGTCGGTGAGGGGTGCGGCCTTTGTGGCGTAGTGCTTAATGAAGCGTCTATAGTATCCGGAGAGTCCTAGGAAGGATCAGAGTTGTTTGAGTGTTGTCGGTGTTGGCCAGTCGACAATTGTAGAAACTTTGTCGGGGTGGGGGCTAATTCCTGGCGCGTTGATGACGTGTCCTAGGAAGTCAATTGTGGGGGTCATAAATTGGCACTTGGCTAGTTTTACGTAGAGAGAATTGGTACGTAGGGTGGTGAATATGATTTCTAAGTGATGGAGGTGGCTGTGGAAGTCCTTGCTGTAAATCAGGATGTCATCAAAGAAAATTACCGCGAATTTACGAAGGTATGGGTGGAACACTGTGTTCATGAGGGACTGAAATGTTGCCGGGGTGTTAGTAAGGCCAAAGGGCATTACGAGAAATTCGTAGAGGCCTTGTGGGGTGCGGAAGGCAGTTTTGTGAGTGTCCGCGGGATGCATCCGCACTTGATGATAGCCAGATTGTAAGTCCAATTTGGAGAATAGAGTGGCGCCATGTAGCTCGTCGAATAACTCGTCTGCCGTAGGCATGGGGAAAGCATCTCGTTTGGTCACTGCGTTGAGGGCTCGGTAGTCGACGCAGAATCTCCACGTGCCGTCCTTTTTCTTTATTAACAGGACCGGGGAGCTAAAAGACGATGTGCTGGGTCGAATTAAGCCCTGGGTGAGCATATCTTCCACTAACCGTTTAATTTCCGTTTTTTGGAAGTGCGGGTAGCGGTAGGGTTTGACTTTGATAATTGTGGTAGGGTTTTGAAGGGGTATTTTATGGTCGCATGTCTGAGGTGGAGGAATTCCTACCGGGGGTTGGAATATATCGTTGAAGTTTTCTAATAAGGAATCTAGTTTTGGGTGGTATGTATTTTGCGCAGTTTGGGTTCCCGGGATGTCGAGCTGGAGAGAAAAAAAACAGAGGGCGGCGGAGGATATCGAGTTTTGGGAGACTAATTTGTTGATTTGGCTTGGGGTAATTGGTGAGGTGTCCACTTTGCGGATTCCCTGGAGGCAAATCTGACGTTCGTCCTGGTGGAATGTCATTTGTTTATCCTTATAATTGGTGGTGACATTTCCTAAGTATTCGAGCCAAATCATGCCTAAGACGATATCTAAGCCGAATAGGTCGAGGACAAATAAGTTGGTCGAAAAACGGTGGCTTTGGATAGCTAACTCTGCGTTCATATAGATGCCGGTACATAGTAACGATTCTCCGTTCCCAACATGGACCTTGAAGGGTTTTATGACGGTAATGGGTGCGTGTAGGAAACTTGCAAGCCGTTGGGAGATGAAGTTTGTTGAGCTGCCGCAATCGACTAATATTTGGACGGGGTGGGCTAAGAGGGTTCCGTCAAAGCGAATGGATTGGCTGGAGTAAGTCCCGATTAGGGCATGATATCCGATTTCGTATTCCGGGGATGGTGGGGTGTCATTGTCGTGTAGTGCCCGGGTGTCGGCTTCTTCGCTTGTCTCTATGGGGTTAATAAGGTCGTCTTCCATATAGAGGCAGGTCACCTTATTTTTGCAGCGGTGGCCTGGTAGGTAGCGTTCGTCGCAGGTGTAGCATAACCCCTTGTCCCGTTTATGTTGTAGTTCTGCGGGTGTTAATCGTTTGTAACCTGGTTTAGGTGTGTTGGAGGGTCGGACTGCTGGCGGTCCGTGCGTTGCGTGGGGCGGTGTGGGGTGTGAGTGTCGGATCGATTTTGTCTCGTCAAGCCATTGTTCCTCATATAGTTTTGCGAGATTGAATGCCTCATCTAAAGTGTACGGACGTTGGGTGATAACACTACGTTGTATGATGGGTTTTAATCCCGCAATGAATAGTGAGCGTAATAGATCAGGTGGGATGCCGGTTATCTTGGTTGCTAATTCCTCAAATTTATCTTTAAAGGCCATAACTGTGCTGTGTTGTCGGAGTAAGGTGATTTTAATCATGGGGTCCTCGAATGCGGATGGGCCAAATCTTGTGACTAGCGCGAATTTGAATTCGTTCCAGTTATAGTATGCGCCCGCCGGATTCAAGGATTCATACCAGCGGGATGCCGGTGGGTCCAGGTGCATTGCTACGATCGGCATATAAGATGTGTATGGCGTGTTATAAAAGCGGAAAAAATGTTCAGCTTTCTTGATCCAATCCGAGGGATCGCCATTTTCAAAACGTGGGAAATGAAATTTTACCTGGCCGTATGGGTGGTAAGATGTGCCGGAGTTGGTACCTTGGGATGCTCGCTTCCGTCCATGTACGAACCGACTGATGCTTGTGTGGTGTTGCCGTTCCAGGGATGTTGTGGTGTCATCTGTCCCCAGGTGGCTGGTGGTATGGGCTGGCCCGGTTGGTAAAATGATGTTGTCGGCCCAACAGATGCCAACTGGGGCGCACGAGGGTTTGGAGTCAACCCAATTGTGCCGAATGTGATGGGTTGGCCGGAAAAAGGTGGGTGAGCCGATGAATAATTGTCAGGAGAATGGGGAGCGAGGGGGCCTCGGGTACCGAGCGCCGACCCTTGTGCCGCTCCGTGGAAATTATGATATGGCTGTCCCAGGTGCGGGGTGCTTCCATCGATGATGAACTGAGGTGGATTCGCCATGGCTGCGGTGCCGAAGTGGTGGGGGAACATGGTCGGGGCTGTTACTGCCGTTGTTATACTGGTCGATGATGATGAGTGTCCCCCAAGACCCTCTTGCTGAGACCGCCGCGGGGTGATCCCGCCCTCCTGTGTGGTCGGGGGTGGGGCTTTCAAGAGCGAGCTGATCTCCTGGCGCAGGGAACGCAGGTCGTGTGTGGATTGTTCGGTCGATTGTTGGACCGTCCGTGTGATTTGCCTCATTTCGGCCTCTAAGCGGGCGAACGTTTGGGCCTGATCCGCGTGCCGTTGGTCCATCGTTTTCCAGATTTCCTGTTGGCCGGTGGAGAGATCCTTGAGTCGCGTGGTCGGTGGTGGTTCTGTGCCCGTCATGGCGAGAGGTCAACGAGAGCACCAATGTAGCCCCTCCGGGGACAGACCGGAGAGGGCACGAGACAGGTAACAGAAAGGAAAGACAAATTGACTTTTTGTTAATAATAATACTCATGCTTACTACAAAGAGGAGCACTTATTTATACTAATGAAGGGACAAAAAAAAGGAACGTTACAGCATTTACTAATGGAGGAAATCAGGGGAACCGTTACTTTTATTCCAATTAAAAGGGAAATGCCAAATGAGTTGTTGCTTAGTTTGGCTGGTACAGGTGGCGCTGCGGTATTGCTTCCTTGCCCTTTATTGAGATCGCTGACGTGGCTTCATCTCGCCCGTCCCTGCATTCTTTTGGTTTGAACTTGATCTTGGCCGCCGGTTTTGTGTTTTCCCCCGATACATTCAACTAGTTGATTTAGGAATATCTGATGTGATTCTTGGGCCATTTTTTTCACTTGCTGTTACTCCTGGAGCCATGCTTTTTTTGACAGCCAATTCTCTTTCTTTTGTAGGGTGCCAAAGGTTGGAGGAAGACCTCTAGATTTACACCGCCTATTTGTGGAAGTTACTTCCCGCGGTGGACTTCAAACAGTATGCTGCGAACTAAATAAAAATTTGATACAATGTTTTTATGCAAATGATTAATGTGCTATTACTGTGTGTATATATTTTCGGAGGCTTCAATAATTTTTAGTGATGGTGGGGTGTGTGTGTGTTGGGGGTGGGTGATAAACTCCCTTTGTTTTACACATACTACCTTCAAGAGAATGACATACACTCTTTGTTTAAAACATGTAAGAAATTTAGGATTGATTCTTTAAAAGCCTTCATGATAAGTTGAAGATAAATCAAACATGCTACAAATAAAAGAAAAGGCTCACTTGTTAGACTATGCCATCCATTATGGATCCAAACACTATGACAAAGAACAATTGTATATTTGTATTAGCTTCCAGCTGTTCTGGAATTCCTTAATTGTGGAAATCAAATGCATAGATTTTGAAATTTCAATTATGAAATATATTAAAATAATGAGGGAAATGTGAAAATACCAACATACTAAACTGGAAATATTATTTTGGAACTAATGTGGTAGTAGAGGCAAACTATGAGGAAAAATGTAATAGTGGGTGTTCTCTGTTTTCATTGCTTATATAAATTGTGGAAAACTGAGATCTTGTTGCATTATACCTTGATATCTACTTAGATAATATGTTTGACATGATTAATTAGAGGCACAACTAATGGTCATGTGCTCTGGATTCTGACTTTGTTCAGAGGAGATAACAAGTATTATATTTGTGATGAATTGTATGTGAATTTGAAGTCATGGTGGAAAGTCTTCCAACTTGTGTTACGAAGTGGTTGTAAGCGGCAATTTTGTCCCTTCTCATTACTTTGATGTATTGTCCACTTTCACTATTTTAATAGTTGACATGGAAAATTAGGAGCGGTTTAAAAACATGTGATTGACGCTATGATTTATGTTTGTTTGTTTAATTTTGTCGTGTTTACTTCTATAATAAGGGGAGCCTTGGCGCACCGGTTGAGGTGTTGTCGTGCGACTTTGAGGTCACGAGTTCGAGTCTTGGAAGGTGTTGGGTTCATTGCCCACAATGTTACCTAGATTGGATTTGAAGAGGCATCACCATCAACACTAAAAGCATAATTGTATTTGACGCATGCATGTTAGTCCTTATAACATTGATAGGACAGGTATTCCAAGTTTGTGACAGGTGGTCACAAGGCAGAAAGGTGGACACATAGATGCTGGACAGGCAAGAATTTGCACAAGTCCACAGGCGTTGAGTGAAGCTTACCCACTCAACGCCAGGTGCAGGAATTCGGTTAAGTCCACATGCGTTGAGTGAAACAAGCTTAATCAACGCCAAATGCTAAGGAAGATGCTGGATAGGCTGAAAAATGCCTAAGTTCACAGACGTTGAGTGAACTCTATTCACTCAACGCAGATAAGTAAAAGCGTTGAGTATAGCTTGGTTAGTCTAAGCCTAACTGCTGGCTAGACAAAAAAGTGGCTAAGGCCACAAGCGTTGAGTGTAATATACTCACTGTACGCCATATAGCTAAAAGCTGTGAGATAGACAAAGCTCAAGAAGAATCAACAAGGATGTGGCTAAGTCCACAAGCGTTGAGTGAAGTCCACTCACTCAACGCCATAACATCAAAATCGTTGAGTATTGCTCAGTCAGTCAAAGCTACAAAAATCTGTATAAATATTTGACTAAGTCCACAAGCGTTGAGTGAAGCTTACTCACTCAACGCCATGTGATAAAAAACGTTGACTGAACCTTTGTCAGTCAGAGAGTGTGATTTCACAGAAATTTGGCTAAGTCCAAATGCGTTGAGTGTAACTTACTCACTCAACGTCATATAATAAAAGAATATCTGTTAAATATTATGACGTTGAGTGATGAAGACTCACTTAACGCCTAGTAACAAAAAGTTGACAAGGCAAAAAACGTTGAGTGATGAAGATACACTCAACGCTCTCAACGCTAAGGCAAAAAGCGTTGAGTGTACTCAACGCTCTTAACGCCTAGAGACAAAAAGCGTTGAGTGGACTCAACGCTCTCAACGTCTATAGACAAAAATTTTTCTAAGTGTTTTGACGTTGAGTGAAGCTTACTCACTCAACGCCCAATGACAAAAAACTTTTTAAAGTGTTTTTTCGTTGAGTGAAGGTTGCTAACTCAATGTCTAGTGACAGAATGATTGGCTAAGACCAAAAGCGTTGAGTGAAGCTTGTTCACTAAACGTCTGAGATAGACAAAATTCTGTCTAAGTGTTTTAGCGTTGAGTGATGCTTACTCACTCAACACCTATACTACTGATGCTTGATTTTGGCTATGTCCACAGATGGTGACGTCAACAAAGTCAATAAGTCAACGAAATTCCAATTTGTTGCGGGAAAGCTACAGTACACGACAAATGTAGCCGCGTGCCTATATTACTGTAATTAATGCAAAAGTAAAACTATAACTGTCAATCTCAGTGGGGCCTACGGGTCAAAATTGCCGTTGATCGACGAAATAGAAGAGGAAGAGATGGGATTGAAGAAATCAGCTTTTGGAAAAGACAAATGACCTTCATCTTCTTCCTCGCCATTGTTGCAGAGGTTGAAGAACCAAGTTCAAATCAGCGGGTCTTAAAGCTCAAGAAAAGTTAGCCGTTGTTTTCTTCATCGACATCAACAACAAGATAGCTGGTGCCATCTTCATCTGCGCCAGCAAGGTTAGAGACATTGTCTCTAAGAAAAGGTAGCAGCCAAGGGAGAAACCCTAGCTGCAGGTTTTTAGATCTAAAGCCATCAATATATAGCTGGTGTCATTTTCACCTGTACCAACAAGTTCAGAAAATGTTCTTTCTGAGGAAGAAGAAGAGACAGAGTCATCTGGTTTCTGCAGTCAAGAAGATAGAGCCGAGTATTTGACAGCTCAGGTTGCTGTTAAGGGAAAAGCCCTAACAACAGCTACTTCACAGTTCCAACAAGCCTTTTCCCGAAGATAAATCTTTGGAGCTGAGAAGAAGATAAAACTGAACTTGTGGGTCTGTTCAAGAAGAAGCAGAGCTGTTCTGCAAGTTACTTCCAGCACAAGCCAAAGCAATATCTGCATCCTTGTTGCTGAGAAGAAGTTAGGGCTGAGATTCTCTCAGCTCAGGTAGCAGCTACTAGCTGCAGTTACTTCTCAATTCCAGCAGGAACACCTTATGGTACTGAGAAGAATTAGGTAGGACTGAGTAGATCTCAGTTCAGAAAAGAAGACTCGGAAAATATTCTCCTGGAGTCAAAGTAGGGTTGAGTTTATCTCAGTCCAGGAGGGTTGGCACTGAGAAATTTCTCTTGTGTTCAACTAATCCAACAACCCATTTCCACCTTGTAGGATCCTTTTGGATCTGAATGGTAGGAGAAAATTTGCTATGAGGTAGGATTCTGTTGTGAATCTGAGAGTAGGGCTTTGACTTGAATTGTAGGATTCATTTGTGAATCTGAGTGTAGGATCTTTTGGATTTGAGGTAGGTGATCATTTGATCACTGAGCTGAAAGACTTAACAGCCTGAGGTAGGTGAGTCATTCTCACTGAGTTGTAGGACACTTGTGCATGAGCTATAAGATCCTTTGAATCTGAGGTAGGGCTTAACAGCCTGAGGTAGGAGAGTCATTCTCTCTGAGGTTGGATCCCTTATAAATCTGAGGTAGGGCTGTCCTCCCAGCCTGAGTTGTAGGGCTTAACAGCCTGAGGTAGGTGATCTTTAGATCACTGAGTTATAGGGCCTTGTGCCTTAGCTGTAGGTCTTGGAGGAGACTGAGTGGTCCTGCGTGATCGTGTTGTAAGCTCTTTGAGCTGAGATTGGAGAAGTGTCTTGTTTAACTATAAGTTAGAAAAGTGAGAGGGAAAGTGGACGTACCCATAATCTGGGGAACCACTATATATCTTGTGTGTGCTTTTCTTTGTGTTGTTTCTTTGTTGCAGGTGTGTGTCTTCAAAGCTGTAAATTACTCACCAACAAAGCTCCTAAATAAGGAAAATCAAAGATAATCACAATTAATTAAGAAACCTATTCACCCCCCTGTAGGTGATTTAGCTATCCTTGAAAACAAAGATTTTCAGAAGGCTCTTGCAAAATTGAAGGGTAAAGTTGCCTACATTTCACCCTTGTGATGAGACCCTTTCCTAGACCCTCGCTGCGCGGGGATGCTTTGTGCACTGGTCTGCCCTTTTCTTAAACTTCTATAATAAGGACAGGCAAGTCTAGTTTGAAGATCTAAGTCACTTATGCTGGATGCCATTTTCCTATCTTTGAAAAATCTATAGGCATTGAGTTTCTTAATTCTTTTGCAGACAATTTTTAAAACATGTCAGTAGGAGATAACCAAGGCAAATCCGTCACCTTAAAAAGGATACTGACATAATACTATTTCAATCTCTTTTATATCTGAACCATGAATAAAATCACTGTTTCTTAATGTGATTTAGTTCTAAAAATAGAAAGTAATATGCATCAAGTATTGATGCATCCAAATAAGGTGCATAATGTTGTAAAATCCAGTACAAATAGGCACAAATATTAAATTTGCAGATAACAAGAACATAAAAAACAACCATAGAATTTATATGTTGAAAATATAAATGCAAATACGGAAAAAATTTGACCGTCCAATGAAACGCACGCGGATGCGCCAGATGCGCACGATTTGCGATATAGTAGAACATCCGGACTGTAATCCGTCTCGCGGGCGCACAAAGTTCACCAAAAATTTCAACGTCGAAGTCCGACGTTCAAAAGCCGCGCCGCTTGGGAACGGGGCGAACGTTGGTTAAGGGTTG